>CANXYC012073001.1:0-10913 GCA_948193065.1 Aleurites moluccanus | reverse complement strand
CTTATAAAATATACTTCATTTTAACATACTAAAACTTGAAAAATAATATTTTTCTAATTAAATATAAATTACTTAAATTAAAATTAATTTATGAAAAATATATTTCCCTTTTTATTTTCAAATATTTATTTCTTTAAAATATAGTAAATTCCAAAAATTTTTTATATTCATAACTTTAATTAAATATTCACAAAATAATTATTATTTATAAGATAGAATATAATTTTTAAAAATATTTCAAAAATATGATAATTACAAATTTAGTTCAAGTGTCTTTTAATTAATTTCAAGTTTTTAATTAATTAGTCCAAGTTTGTCTAAAATACTAAATTAATTCAAAGAGAATTAATTTAGGGCTCAAAAGATCAAAACTATCTTCTATTCCTCTAATTCAAAGAGAATGAGAGAAATCGGTCTGAACTCAAATTTCAAATTTTTAATTAATTAGTTCAAGTTTGTCCAAAATACTAAATTAATTAATTTAGGGCTCAAAAGAACAAAATTATCTTTTATTCCTCTAATTCAAAGAGAATGAGAGAAATCGGTTTGAACTCAAAGAGAGTTAAACCACTTTTATAAGAAATATTAATTAGGAGGGAGAATGAGGAGCTAGCTAAAGAAAACTCAATTTAACTAGTCAAGGTGTAAATAGCAAATGAAGAGGAAACCCTTATTTATAGACCAAACTAAAGGCATTTTGGTCTAGAAAAATAGGTGTCACCGACAAGAAGGAGGATTGCCATCGGGCATTAAGGGTGGCGCCACCATGAAGGGAGAATAGAAGCTGAAACAAGGAAGGCAAAGCCACCAGAAAGAAGGGAGGTTGCCACTAGCTTGCCTGGATGGCATTGCCCAGAAGGGAGGGCGGCATAAGTTGTTCATGATGGCAACATTGTCGAAGTGTTTTCTGGGGCCTGGAGCTGTTGCCAGCCAAGGCAAGGATTGTTGCCATCATGCCTGGGTGGGGCCACCCAGGCTTGTGGGGTGGTAGCTCCAAGCATGACTAGTGGCACCTCCGTCCAGGCTCGAATTTTCAATTGTGTGATCATTTTGGGTCAGTTTTTGTAGTATTCCGAGTTTGCGGCAAATGTCATTCATCTTGGCATGAGTTTGAATACGGGAGTGCAAAATCATGTGTTCACACTTATTAGCTCTTGGCTCTCTCTTTTTATGTGACATTGTTTCAAGACCATTACTTGTATATAGGAGCTACCTATTATGACTCTTGGCTCTCTTTCAATGTGGGATTGTTTCAAGAATATTAGTCAAGTTACTATATGGCCCTAATCATGAAAAGAGAATAAAAAATATTTTTCTATAACAAATTACCTTTAATATTAATATGGTAAGTTTTTTATTAAATAAAAAATAAATATTTAAATATTTTACAATTAATTATTTAAAAATAAATTTTAAATCAGTATTAATAAAATTATTATTTTTAAACTCATAAAATTATAAATTTGAGTTACAATTAAAATTCAATCAACAAAAAAATAATTATTTAACATGTTATAAGAAAACTAGTCTATGAAATATACCATTTGACTGTATTAATTTAAAAAATAAATAAAAGAAAATATATACATTCCTGATCGTATTAAAAGTTCAATATGTGAACTTATAAATATACTCATAAAATATCGATATTGATATATAATAAATTTTAAATATAATTTTTTGGTGTAGAGTAAGATAGAAAATTAATTTTATTGCTTGTATATTTTATTTCTTACACCACAAAAAAATAATTTATTTTAGTGACTATTATACTTTTTTTATTTAAGTATTTAAATTTATTTTGAATGAAGTTAGTTGGATTATTTAATTTTATAAATTTATAAATTAATTCTAATTAAATATAACTATATAATAAAAAAAATTTAATTACTTCTAATTCGATTAGTTCGATTCTGATTGAATATCTAATTATCTGACTCTCTATTTTTATCGATTTTAAAATTAAATCGGATCTAAAAATCATGGTATAAAGTTCATTCGCTTTAGCTTTTGAGTAAAGCAATGATGCAAATGCTAAGTATGAGATTTACTTAATTTAATTTCGACCATTAGATTCACTCGGATATTAATATTAGTCTCTAACTCTTTCAATAATGTTAGATAGACTCAAAATTAATTTGAGAGTCAAATTAACTCTTAACATTTGAAAATTAGTTAAATCAAAATCCAAATTTATTTTTAGGGTCAAAATTCCTCACTAATTTTTATTTTTTTATAAATTAGATCCATTTTATTATTATAAATTACTTTTAAATTTTAAATAATAAAAACAATTTAGAAAATAAAAATTTAATAAAATTAAAAATTATTTGTTTATTTTCAGAAATTATAAAGTTTAATTCTTTTTTTTTTTTCAACTTTTCCAGTCACCAAACATATTCCTAAACTCTCTCGTCTCAGGTTTTCTAAATCATAAACATAAATATTCATTGATTTTAATTTTATAGTTTTAAGATAATAGTTAATTTTTAATTTTAGGATTGATGGAGTTCACAATTTTTTTTTAATTAAGAATTTCATTTTAGTAAAATTAGATCCAAGACTTAAAAAATAAAAAGTGAGGGATTGATTTAACTCTAATGTTAATTTTGGGTTTGCTTGAATTAATTTTCAAATGTCAAGGACTAATTAGACCATAAAATTAATTTTGAATATGATTAGATATTATTGAAAAAATGAGGGGCCAAATTGAGTTTTAATCCTTCTTGCTAATTGATGTAATATTTATATGGGTTAGAATGACCTGATAAACTAAGTCTCCCTTGAGCTTTCAAAATTATATTAACTTTTCCCTAACGAATGTCACAATATACTACTAGATCATTCCGTCTAAATTTATCATCAATCAACCATTAGTCAACCCTATAAGAGCAGTACAAATACATAAATATTCTTACTCTTTAATTTTAATTAATTACATTTTATTTTTATTTTAAAAATTTTTTTAGGGTTAAAAAATATATTTTCATACTTTTGACAAATTTGAAAATAAAAATATTTTTAAAAATATTTTTTAAAAAATATTTTTTATTTTTAAATTTGTAAAAAATATGAAAATAAATTTTTTTATTTGTATTAAAAAATTTAAGAAGAAATAATTTAATTTCTTCTTAAATTATTTTTTAAAATAAAAAATATTTTTATTTATTTTTTATTTTAAAATTTGTCAAAAATATGAAAATAAATTTTTTAACTTTAAAAAAAAAAGCAAAAATAGAATGTAATTAATTAAAAATAAATGGCAATGACATTTCTATCTTTTTACTACCTTTGTATGGTTAACTAAAAATTGACTAACGGCAAAATTGAACGGAGGATCTATTAGTATATTATAATATTTGTCATGAGAAGTTAGTGTATTTTAAAAAAGTAAGAAAAATTTAATATATTGAATCATTTTATAGGAAAAAATAATAATTAATCTTGTTACAAATTATAACATTTTTCACATTTTCCAGGTGTATGCAATGAGAATAATTAGTTACTCCATTTATAAGTTGATTGGGTTGATCATTTTTAAATATAATGCGATTAAACTAGGATTGAGCTCAAGATTCAAAGATCTCGAAACGACTTGTATTCTTGAACCCAAAAAGAAAATTTTTAAAATTAAAAAAAAAAATAATCGAATTAAATTAAAATTAAATTAATATAATGGGACGATATCAGAAATACTTTAGTATCTATACCGAAAATTGAATCGAACCGAATTATATCCAAATTAAACCGAATTTCCTAATATCCCAACCAATTAACTAATTTATATATATTTATATAATTATAAATTTATAATATATACATAATTTTGTATTTATATAATTATAAATTTATAATATATAATCTATATACTATTATTTATACATATTTTTTTATTTATATAATTATAAATTTATAATATTTATAATATATATTATAAAATTATATTCAAATCTCAAATTCCTAAACCGAATCTTAGAATTTTTAGAATTTTTAAATCGAATAAAAACTCTTCAAATTGTAACTAAATATCCGAATCCTCAAACCGCAACATATCAAATTTTCAGGACAATTCGGTATGAATATTTCTTTTATTCAATTCGAGACCAAAAATTTTATTTTTAAATCCCTGAAATTTCGATTCGATTCGGAAATTTTCAAATTCCCGAACCAAACAGAACCGTACACATCCCTAGAGATCACAAATAATAAGATTAAGCATATTTTAATTATGTTGCCAAAAAGGCATGCGACAGTTCCCATTTTGATCTTCAAAAGGCTTTGGGTTTTTGGAGCGGAGATTAAATGTGGGATTAAAATTAAATCAAATGCAAGTAGAAGTATTTGCAGAAGAAATATGCAATGCATGAATCAACCATCAGCACTCCCCAATAATAATGCAAAATTTAACAGGAAGATTAAAACAGAGAATCAAAATCAGTCATTGTTCCATATACATTAATGAGGGGCTGAGAGCATGAAAACTAATAATTCTTTCTTCACAAATTAGAGAAATATAACAAGAACAGTAATAAAATTTTGTCTAGCATTTGAGAACAAAAGTATACATTTAACAAATAAAATTCTGGTATCATCCCCTTCCATGCCTGATTCATTCAAAACTAATAACCAAAAAAAGCTATATAAATGGACAATTTCTTTCAACTCTTGATCTAATATAATAGAAGTAATAATCTCAAAATACTCCCAACTGCTGCTATGGGACACATGGAAACCCCTTTTCCAGCAACATCTTAATTGCTGAAACCATTTCATGTAATGGCATTAATCTAGAAATGAATTTATAAAATCTGATGTCTTATGCATGAAGATCTTTGTTTGAATTCCATACAGGAGCTTTTGGAATGACACCATCCGCTAAAATACCACTTCCATTTTCCACACCAATTAAAGGATCAGATTCACTTTCCTGGACCTATAAATGCAAAATGAGAGCATGAAATGTCCAGAAAAACCATAATAAAGTATTATAGATCAAACTGAACTCTGCATAATTCAAAGGTATGAAAATCTTTTACATGTGATATGACAAGAAGAATGTTAATTTAATTACCTCAGGCAATTTTGTTGATGCTTCGCTAGCTTTTTGCTGGTTCTCAACAGTACAACAATAAGAATAAAGTACCATCCCAATTACTGCAATAAGGATACCTAAAATATTGCGCCAGCTGAAAGGGTCACGAAGTAGAACATATCCAAAGGCCAAAACTAGACAAGTTTTCAGATGCCCTAGGACCTGATAAGTAACTGGAGAAGTCTTTCCAATTACCAGAAATGTACTGAAGTTCACAGAGACAGATATCGAGCATGATAGAACAATGAAGAACTGCCACCAAATAATTCATATAACAGATATATTAGAAGCAAGAAATTATACAAAAGGGAGATAGGGGGTTCAGGAAATTTTAACTCTTACCAGCACTTGAGGGGTGTATTTGAAAGCAAAAACATTTTGATTAGTCAGTAGACCATCTAGAAATGGACCAATGATGAACAACGTAATTGCTTGATAGGGACAAGACTGATATAGAAGCTGCGTGGAAGAGACTTTGAACTTCTTTTGGATGGTATTGGTCATCTGAAATAACTCGTTAAGATTTACAACTTCAAAAGGAGCAGCAGAAAGAAAGAAACAAGCATACAAATTAAACTTTGCATGGCAGAAATGTTGGCCTACCAAACAACATTTATCTATTTATTTGCTTCGCTTTTGGCAAATCCTGTTAAGTTATCATGCACAGAAATAAGTAATGAAATAGCAAGTAGCAAAGGTGCTTTAACTAAGGATACAATCTGAGCAATGCAGGTTGTAATAACTGCAAGCAGCGACAGGACAGAACCAAGGACATTCAGCTGAAGATCAGTAACAGTAGCAATTCCAACACCCACAAGTAGGATTACTAGTGAAAGCTGAATATTCTGACTGCAAAGAGTGCAAGTATCAGCACATATAAGTAACCAATAAATTTTTTTGACAACAGCAGTTCAATGAAAATTGAATTTGCCCCTAATTAACCAACAAAACTGCATGTCATGGTAAATCTAATGCCCCGAGAAGTTGCAGATTTAGATTATTTGGAACACATTTCATATCCAACGGCTTTATAAAAGGCTAAAAGCTAATAAATGAAGATGGCGAACACGAGAGTATTAGTAGTTCTCTAATTGAGACATGAACATGTCATAAGAATTAAGATTTGGCCCAAATAGTAGACAAAAAATAGCATGCCCCATACTGCTTGAAGACACACAAATAATAGCATGCCCAAGAAATAGAGATTACAATAATAGTCATTCCATCAACTATATTGAACAATAAATACATGATTAAAGCATCCCTTTTGAACCGAGGGATCAATTGGGATAACAAGCATGTAAAGGATCTTTAAATGATGTCATTTATGGAAGTCACTTCAAAATTTGGAGAAATTTCACTTTCTAGAGAACAAAATGCTAGGAGGAATTTGGTAAGAGGTCCCTAACAGCTACATGCTTTCAAGCATTCTGGTATCCAATTTATTTGTATTCTTTTTCCTACATAACTAGCATTTCAAACCTCTACAAAAATAAAGTCAACTCCGAACAGCTGCAGATTAATTGCTTGATTTTTTTTTTAAACAAGGTTTAAATTACAAGACTTAACCACAGAAAACTGACACCATTTATACAAGTGAAAAAATAAATGATGTGCTCACTAAGATAGACCTGAATCTTTTTCTGAAGAAAAGCGTCTCCAAGAGAACAGTACATGGAATGATTGCCAATTTTGTCATCTGATATAAGCACAAAAGAATTTCAGCACATCTGTACTTGCTAGAAATTTTAAAACAAAATGCAGTTTATGATTAATCTAAACAGAACATTATCAGCACATGAAAGGTAGGGACCTCCAAAAAACATGGTTTTACTTGATACCAATATGTCATGACAATGCAAAAGTCAAAATGAGCCACTTCATTGTATAGTTGATTTATATATTGTGATCATCAGCCAGAAGTTGGAAAGAGTACCAAGCCAACCAACCTCATCTAAATCCACAAGCACAAATCATGAGCTCTTTTTTACAGTTTAAAAAACACAGGAAACATGTTTCCTGAGACAAAAATGCACTGAAAAATGCCTTTCAAGTCTTCTACACTATGATGTGCTCATAATAAAAAAATTAAATCAAATTACAAAATCACTGGTTGATAAAGGTAGCATGCTAGTTGAGAAATAAAATTCTGGATCATATTTAAGATTGATAGAAAAGAATCTGTTACCTGGTAGAAACCAACAGAATTGAACCCCAAGCTAAGATTCAAAAGCCCAATTGAAATCCCATTTAATATACCAAATCCCATTACAGCTCTTGCATCAAAAGGCTTGTGTTCGAACAATTTCATCCATAATGCCACATGAAGAGAACAAAATGTTACAAGAAGATGCCAGCTTGTCAATGTTGTGGCTGTATCCCCATAGGACACCCATAATATCAGTTAAATAGTAGAGATGGAATTAGAAAAACAAAAAGCTAAAGCAATAAAATAACAAAGATTGTAGTAGCTGCATGCTTTTTGCTTCCTTATTCCATGACAAAAAAATTTAATCACATTCATCGCATTTAACCCTGTACTGCCATTGCCAAAAACTTCAGCCAACAATTATGTGCAACATCCATGATCATACAAGTGAAAAGGAATATCAGGTACCGGCGCATAAACTAGAGTCTTGGAATAACATATATTATATATGATTTCGTTTTCTCAATTACACTCACTTTCAAGAAATTAGCATGGAACCGAAGTTAATTAAAGCTTTTATAATCAAGACTTGTACAAACATCACTCATGAACAAGCATATCTAAGAAAATCCAAGTTAGCTATTACTTTGCATCCAGATTTACTGAATCAAAGCAAGAAAATGGACACTTCGTATTTTTAAAATTGGACAAAAAAATACTGTTCGAAATGCAAAATTAACATTAGATCCAAAAATAATTCAAACAAAACAAAGAAAGAGCATATTAACTGATCTTAAACCTAAAACCTGCATTACAATTAAATGATCTATTATCATTAATCTCTCTCTTTCTCTGCTTAGAAAGAAAATCAGAATAACAAAACAAGAGAATCAAATGAATCGCATCTGGAGAAATTGTTTGCCTACCAAATGTGAAACCGAGTGTACTAATTAGAGCTTTGTTGCATATCACAATAGACACCGACGATACAACTGATAAACTCAGAGCCCCGACTGTCCCTAGCTGGAACTTCTGGCTCTCACTCATCTTCACTATCTTTCTTTCTCTCTCTTTTTCACTTCTCTTTCGATCTGGATCTAGCAATCTCAATTAATAACAGAAATCAGAGAAAAAAATATAGAAATATCTGATAAATATGTGATAGAGACTGAAATTGGTACCTCATTCAGGTCATGAGCTCCGTTTGAAATACTTGATTATGATCAAGCAGAAGCAGAAAATGAGAGATTGGATTTAATAGGGAGAGAGAGAGAGAGAGAAACGGAGCGCGAGAAACTAAGAGAAAATTGAGAATGAAAATGACAGAAAATTAAATGGGGATTTTGCTGTTTGGTTTAGGGGTATTTCGGAGATCGAAATTATATTAGTACAGAAATGTGGGACGTCAACCAAATTGTAATTGTTTTTTATTATCTAAATTAACAAATTAACTTAGATCTTAAATGATAAAAAAAAAAAAAAATAAATAAATAAATAAATAAATAAATAAAATTTGTAAATATCCTTATAAACTATAATGAAAATATTATATTATTTTTTTAAAATAATATAAATATCATCTTAAAATCATAAAAATGAAATAAAGAGTTACTCATTCTCTTATCTTATTAATAATTTTTTTATTTTTATAAATATATTTAAAAAAAATTCATAAAATATCTAATTTAAATTTAAAAATTATAAATAAATAGTCAATAAAATTTTTATAAAATATATTTCATTTTGACAGGTTAAAATTTAAAAAATTAATTATTAATTTATCATAAATTATTTAAATATAAATTTAATTTCTAAAAATTCATAAAAATTATTATTTCCACCTATAATTTCACCAAATATAAATTTAATTAATTATATATATACACCCTAGTCCAAATTAATTGTTAACTTCAATAATTTTATTTTCTTACTCACTTATTGATATTTAATTATCATTAAAATATTTATAATATATTTTTTAAAATAATTTTAATAAATAAAATTTTAATTTCAAATAATTAAATTTAAAATTTTTCATTATTTATATAATTAAAAGAATAAATTATTAAAAACATATTATATTAAAATTTAAATTTTAAATACATAAAATTTTAAATAAGCAATTTATATATAAAAAATAATAATTAAGATTTTAATATAAATTACTTTTTGTCACGACTCATTTTTGGGTCACGACGATCCTAGAGTACGAATAGACTTAAAGTCACCGGAAACTCGTAGAACCCATGAATAGTCCATTTGTCAATCATTCAATCAATATTAATTCATTAATTAATACTTAAATCTCATTTATTACTTATAAATTTTATAGAAATTTTGCCAGAATCCTCTTTATAATTTTAACCTTAATCTCAACCCAAAATCGGGTCTCTAAAAAATTATACAGTCTGCATTAAAAATTATTTTACACTCCTAATAATTTGCCAACCTTATACCCTCAACTTTACAGTTCAACAATCATACATATCATTTCTAAATTTCTTTTAAAACATGTGAATTTCATTTTATTATATTTCAGTATCGCTGTCTCTATCACTTCACTGTCATTGTCATTATCAATCATTTTACATTACACATTACAATTTTTAATGCCACTAAATTGTCAATTATTTCAATATTCATACATCATTATAGTACCAAATCATTTAATTATACTCAGTACCATAGAGCTCTAAGAATTGTCACTAATGACCTTTAATAAATACAATTTTACCTCGATGTACTTGACATACCAAGTTGGAAAAGAAATTGATTTGGAATCAGCTTTCTCTAACACATTCCTGTAAAAATTATAAACCACTAATTTGGTGAGTACAAAATGCTCAGTGAGCATGCATACATCATTATATATGAGATATAAGCATATGATAATAAAAATATCAATGTTAAGCAATAAAATATAAGTTTGGAATCAATGAACAGGTAAACAATACTCGTATCATGTAGATAAGACAGATAAAAGGATGGACTATATGTAAACATACAGTTTCCAGTAGTATCAATATGGACTATATGCAAACATACAGTCTCCAGTAATATCAGTATCACATCAGTATTAATAAGCATAAGGTTGATTAGACCCTATGGTCAGGATCATAACCCCTCCTAACTAGGGCATCAGTAATCAATGTGCACTACCCTGTCGGAGCGGTAGCTCTGTCAAATTCACACATAAATAGGCCAATGGAAATCAATAACAATATCAAGTATTCATTAGGAACATTACGGTACCATGGCTTTCGATCGATTCACATGGGTTTACTTATCAATCAGTACACAAAAGGCATTTTAATATCAATAGCAATCAATGAATATGGATAAATTTCAATCTTTAGAAAAATCAAAAAATGATCAACAATAACAAACTAGCATTTAATCAAGAAGGAAACATACTCATTGGGTTAATAAATCAAAACATGGATATGCATAATGATGTATACATTACTCACCTTAGTTTATAACTTCAACATTACCCTTTTGCCTTTATCCTTGATTTTTTGCTTTATCTCTTTTGGTACCCATCACATCTCTTATTCATTTTTCACTCTACATATCCAATTAATTTCCATTTAGATACTAGTTAATAAAAAATTACATTACTTATATTTATATTAAAGAAAATTACTCAAATTTCCAAGTTACTAGGATTTT
>CANXYC012072970.1:0-20519 GCA_948193065.1 Aleurites moluccanus | reverse complement strand
ATTTAATATTATATGTGTAAATTATTAATTTTAACTAAATTTTCTAAAATAAATAATTTAACAATAAAAATATAATACATCAAAAATATTTATTTTTAAAATTTAATTATTTAATTAAATAAATTTAATATTATCATGATTCTAATAAAAATACTATTAACTAATTTTAGGTATTAATTTAAAAAAAAATTACTTACAAATATTGTGCTAACTGAAATAAAAAAAAAAAATGGGAAGCCTGTACTTTTAAATTAATTTAATAAAAAATTAAAAAAATATTAATTTAAAAAAAATAAAATAAAAAATAAAAATATAGCGCAGTCCTTAGATGCGCTGTCTCAGACAGCGCGAACCTTGAATGCGTTGCATCAAACTGTGTGGGTCTTAAATTTATTACGTCATATAGAATGGATATTAAAATATAAACAGATAATAATACTAGATTTTGTTATAAAATATTTATTTTTTTATTTTGTTATTTTTAAGAAAAAAGCTCCTTGTCCTGGTCCTCCTCCTCCTCCGCCTCCATGATTTGTGGTAGCCGTTGACTAATTAAGGAAATTGAAATCGTTATGCGACTTACCAAAAAACAAAGGAATTTTTTTTATTTTATTTTGTTGCCATATGCATAAATTTAGAATTTGTAAAAAAAAATAATTTATTAATTTAAAAGTTATTGATAATTCAATAAATATATATGTTTAAATAATTAAAATTTTTTTATATTTTATCAACTTTATAATAATTTTTTATGAATTAAATAAATTAAAAAATATATAATCAATTAAATATAAAATTAATTAAAATAAAAAAAATTTAATTAATTAAATATGAGTTAATTGTTGAATAGAAAAATATGTAATGAATTAAATATAAATTAAATGATTTGAAAAAAATATGATTATAATTATTTAAATTTAAAATAAAATTTAAAGTTATGTTTTAGTAAAGTGTTATAGTGTATTATATGTATAATGTAGATAAATTATTAATTTATTATGTGAATAATATTGTATAATTATTTAAAATATTTTGAAAAAGTATTATTTTATTAATTTAAAATAATTATTAATTTAGTTTATTAATTTAAATCGAAATAATTAAAAATTATTATATAATAGAGATTATTAATTTATAAAAATTATATTGTATTATACAATTTAAAAATATATTTTTTTTTATTAAATTGTATTTTCCACTTAGGCAAATGATTAATGGGTGGTTAGAAATTTCTAATAGGACCTAATTAGGCCCACTCCAATATTTTCTTAAAGAATATTATATAAATATATTATTTTTTGATTTTTCTTTTTAATTTTTTTATTTTTTTTCTCATTTTTATTGTGTTTTTATATATATTTGGTATATGTGTAATATATTTTTGATATTAATTTGATATATATCATATTTTTAAAAAAATATCTTTAAATATGCAATATTTTTTAAAAAAAATTAAAAATAAAAATAAAATAATTTTTATTTTTTTCAATATTTTTGAAAAAATCCCTATGTCTTATCACATATTTTGACTATAGGAAGACTATATATATATATATATATATATATATATATATAATTCATTTGTAAAATTCAATATATATATAATTCATTTGTAAAATTCAAACATCTGATATTAACATAAATGAAAATTTATTTCAATAAATTTTATCTTATTAATTTCTAAAATCAAATATTATCACAAAATTTATAAGTGAATTCTAAATTATAAAATTATAAATTTAACTCAAATTTCATTTGATTAAAATTAATTAACTTTGCAAATAAGTTAGACCATAAAAAATAATAAACATTTGCCAAAAAATATGAATAATGTTATTCTTTTTGGAAAATAAACAAAGCTTTATTCTTTATTTTTGCTAACGAAGATCAAAATAATTTGAAAAAGCTGATGATTTTTATAATATTTTTTTTATCAATCAAGAAAACAAAAAATTATTCAGTTTTTCATATTTAACTAAAAGGTTGTGTTTGAATATATGAATTTAAATTTTCATTTTCATTTGAAATTTCATATTTCAAATTTATGATTTAAAATCTATAAATTTATAAATTTTTTGTTTGGAGAAAGTAAAAAATTTAAAATTTTAAAATTTAATTTTTTTAAAAATTAGAGATTTTAAGTTAAAAATAAAAATAATAAATTTAAAATAATTAGATAAAAAAAATTTAAAATATTAAATTTTTTAAGAATTAAATTTCACTAAAAATTTGAATCAAATTCAAATTAACTTAATTTTATTAATTCAAATAAAAAATTAATCCAAATTTAAATTTATGATCCAAATTCTTATCATTCTTTAATAATATTTTCATGTACTTTCTCTAACAAAGTATCCATTTCCAACCACTCTATTATCCATTTGATATACTTACACAATAATCACAAGCTAATGCTGTGAAGAAATACAGAGAAACCGGACGCCAGCCATGTAATTGCTCAAATGAATTAGCAGATTCATATTTTATCAAAATTTTAAACCTCTGCAGGCTAAGTGGAAGTATCTATAAAATAACAGGTAACAATCACCTAATTGGCAGGATTTGTTTAGCTCCGCTGGATGAGGTTTTGAAAGAATATGTTTTACTAGTAATCACTCTCTCTTATCTTCTTCTGTACCATCCTCTTCATCAAAAACGTCCGTGTTTCCAGCATTCTTCTCTTTTTTTTCAATTAAACTGATATCACCATCTGATTTTCCTCTCGTAAGAGATTGTGCTTCTTCATCGTTAGATTCATCTCTCACTTCTTCCGAGTAGGCATACCTGTGTAGGTTCGCAGAACAAGTTAGCATAAAAGGAGACGAGATGTAAAATGTGACAAAATGTTTTTGATGATACACTCAGAGGAATGGGAAAGTTTTTATACAAAGATGGGCAGAATGCACCATTTAACCATTAGAAGTTTGCATAAAGGATTGTTAGATCTTCAACCTTTTCATAAGAAATATGTATCATTACCTAACAATGAGGTTCACTAGGCCTTGTTCTAGGTTCAAATGAGATCAATTATTATTTTTGGTGACAATTTTTTCCCTTTCAATATTATTTTTCCCAAATAGAGCTCCCATCAACAGAACAAATACTAGTGCAACAGCAGTATAGATATTTTCTAATAAAAACATTAAATTGAAGAGCTTTTCAGAATACACAATACCGATGTGAGCTTTGAGAAGGAGCCCATAGATAGCAAATACCACAGAGCAAAGCCAATGCAAGAATGTCCCAGAAAGCAGTAATGATCCAAGCACTTTGCCACCGCTCATTAAATGGGTCCGTGGCTTTGAAGTAAACCTGTAAGAAGGTGAATTAGATTCAGCAATCCACATCAACAGCATAATGACTGGAAGAGAAAATTACATATATATTGTTTACAAGAAAACAACACTTCATTGGGGAAATAAGTTCTCTAGCTCAATGGCAAAATAGAATAAAAATTTGCATTATAAGCACCAAATGATATGGGTTAGGAAAAGATTATAAATTATCCTTAATATTCTCTTTTCGCCTTGGGCAGACGCACAATATGACAATATGTTTTGAATTTAAGGTAATTGTTTGTTCAATCTTTAATAAGTGCCATGCTAGCCAGTGATCCGCACAAGGTCAACTGGCCTAACTGCCTAGTGTATGTTCAGCAGCATATGAAAGACTATGAAGAGGTTCTTTGTATCAATACTCAACAGGAAAGGAAGGCATTAAGTAATTCAATTTTTGCCAAATGATGTTTAGAGGCTAAGAGTGTTGCATTTTAATAAAAGATATCCTATTAGATGAACAGTTAAAAAAAAAAAAAAAAAGAGAAGATATGCCATTATCTTTACATCCATGAAAATCTAGGCAGCTTGTTTGCATTTTCTCATCATGTATGATTCCTCAAATGGTAAAGGAATATATAATAAAAGTAAATCTAATGAATTTGCATAGAAGCCACTGTGCTCTTTGCCACATTCATACCTCATAAGCAATCCAAGCAACAGAAGCTATCACTGCTAAAGCTAGTGCATTTGAGAACTTCCTATAGATATCCAACTTAACAGAACTTCTTTTTGCCTGCATGATAATAATTTTGTTGTCCAAAGTCAGACAGTATGAAACAAAATTTGCAAAAATGACAAGAATTAAAAGAATAGGCTCTTGTAAAAGCAACACATTGAAATTCCGAAGAAAGAAAGATTATGGCATGTTAGTACCTGTAGCTGCTCCAATGTTCTTGAAAGAGATGTAAATATCCAGAGTATCAGAAATGCATCCAGGAATGCATCAGGAAGGACTAGAAACAGTCTTGTTCTTCCTGATACATCATTAATGTTCCCAACAAACTCAGTAATATCGAGTAACTCAGATGCCAGAAAATATGTAAATCCAATAAGAAGCACCTTTGAGGTGAGACCACCAAGAGTGGGCCGGACCACACCATAACCCATTGAAATTGAGAGTATAAGGAGACGAGATAGAGTTTTCCTTATGGCTCCAACTGTCACAACCCAGGTTGTAATTGCAACTGGCCTCACTCCTGTGCTGTTAAAATTCGCATACTCAGAATACCAAAGAATCATCTCAAACAATCCCAAGGCAATAACAGCTGTGATGCAATGCTGAAGTTGCAATATGTCCCTCCAAAACCTCATGTACTGAGTGAACCAAATAATGCTAAGCAAAAGATATGCAAGAGACATGAAGACATAGAACTTCATTAAAGGGGCCATCCTACCAGGCAAATACCCATCAGGATTCTTCCAAACTGTCTTCCCACTCATTATCAGTCCCTTGAGTTTTGGGTCACATGCGATAAAAAATAAATTATACATTCCAGTCTTTGTGATGTTAACAAACTCATCTCTGATATTTGTATTTAAGTAGTTAGCACTGAATTGTACATTCAAAATGATAGGCCACTTAATGTCTGTTGCTGAAGGTATCCTAATGACTTCACCTTGCTTGCAACCTTCTAGCTTAGCAAGATCAGGGGTGCAACAAATTGATCTTTGTCCACCATAAGCAGAACCACCAATATTATTCCGGTCAGCTGCCTCAAAAATTACAACCTGTATCAATCCTGTACTATGTTCCATTTCTGAATGCTCTTCAGCTGCAGCCTTGGTTCTCCAAAAAGTGATATCTCTAAACCTGTTCCAATTGTATAAAATATAATAGTTTAAATTTTCAACAGAAACACAATTCAACAAACAAGAGGGTGAATACAAAGATGGATGTAACTATACGATCTTTCTAAAACAATGTATTATCAAGAACACAAAGCCTATTAAATCCAGGGACGAATACTCGCACCAATCTAAGTACCATTAATATCAAACTCTCTCTCTCTCTCTCTCTTTCTCTTAGCAGACGCATGCCACTTACTACTTCGGTTGATATTTTGGTGAAAAAGCTAAAATCAAGTAAATCTTTTTTGCAATATTATTTGTAACTAATGGATAATATCATTCAGCTAATTCATGAACTTACATAAATCTATCTCCCATCTTTATAATTCTCACCAGAAACAGAAACTTAGGTTTGCCTCAATAAGGTCATAGTCTAACAACTGACTAAAATATAGATTCTCAGCTTTCATGGCACCCAAAATCTATTTGTAAACCCAGATCTCATGTTTTTATCTTCAAATTCAAATAAAATTTTGAACCCATTCACAAAAAATTTCACCTCAAATTGAAGAATCTATAGCACAATTTTATAGGAAATATCAATACAATGCAAAATCAGATCCGACCAAAGACCCGTAATATCTCATTGAAATAAAAAATTTCTCATAACTTGCAACTAGAATAATAAGAAATTGATAGTTACCTGATATAAGAACGGCCATTGGAGGCGTAAGAGTCAGAGGCGACAATACCTTCGCTGCCGCCTGAAAGAAGGTAAGCATTTCCAACTTCATTGAAGAGCTCTTTGTCGTAGATGTGGATAGAGGCATTGGCGACTTTAATTGTTGAAGATAATAAGAATAATGAGTATGTGAGAACGAGAAGACGAATGGGATAAGATCTGCTTCGGGATGCGAAATCCATGGCGAGATTGAGAGAGAGAGAGAGAGAGAGAGAGAGAGAGAGGAAGAAAGAGATCTCAGCGACGGATTTGAGGGAGAATCTCAGGTGCAGGTGGTGGAGGTGATTGTGGAGTGAGAGAGTGTGTGTGAAAGAAGCAAAGATCACTGTCGGTAAGAATAGCGAAAAATCTGAGTTTACGCGCCAATAAGGACTTATTAAGACGGCATGTCGTTTTCATTTTTTGAGGTTACGTAGATTTTCTTGCTTTAATTACTATCCTATCCAATCCGACAGCTAATTCGCATTGACATTTTACTATACAGTTATTAGTGTTTCTTAATCCTATTTTATATAATTAAAGGTATAATCGAATTAAGTTAAAATTTCCAAACTCGATTTGATTAGAAAATTTAAAATTTAAAATTCATCTGAAATTTTTATTTTGAAATTTAAGCTACAAATGTATATCAAAATATACCACAGTTAAATTTAATTTCCATTTAAAATAATATATTAACTTATTTTGTTCAAATAAACTGAAAATTATATAAATATCAATGTTTAATTAAATGGGTGTATATTGAAATATAATTTAATGATAAGTACATATTTTACTAGACAATAAATTTAAAATCGATATTTTTTTTCAATACTAAAAAAAAAATTTAATCAAATAAATCACTCAAATTTAAATATTATATATTTGAATTCAATTAGACTCATTATTTAAATTTAACTTAATTATAAAAAAGTCAAGTATAAATTTGAATAACTTGATACATTTACATTCTAGATATAATTCAATTAAAAATAATTATATGAATATACATAATACATAAATTTACTTGTACAAGCAAATGGACATTCATTTTTAGGGATGGCAATGGTGGAAAATCTCTGATTTTTGTTGGGATTTATTTCAAACGGAGTAGAGATTTTTCAATTTATCTTTTTATAAAAACGAGGATGGAGAATATTTTTTTCCTATTAGCAGGGACGGAGAGTGTATTCCCTATTCCGTAAAGATCTCCATTCTCGTCCTATAAAGACCCGTTATTATATTTAATTAATTATTATATTTATTTAATTATTAGTTATATATATATATATATATATATATAATGAATAATTTGTTCAATTAATAATTCTTACGAGGATGTTAGAGTTTATTAAAAACACTTATTAAATTAAATTTGTTCAAATACTCATACTTTAATATATGTTGAATTTTTAATGTTTTATTAAAAAATATTACAGAATATTTTTGATGTATTAAAATATTTATATTTTAATTATGTTCAGTTGATGTTTTATATGTTTGAATTTATTAATATTTTTTTAAATAAATGTTTTCATATTTTTAGCTATTATTTATGAATTTTATAAATATAAATAAATTTAATAATATAAAATTAAAACGGTAATGGGGATCCCCACGAAGATGGAGATCCCACGGATACAAGGTTGGGAACTAAATTATCTCTATATATGAAATGGTGACGGGAATGAGGATTCCCCATTAAGGCGGGGGTAGGGATGGGGATGGTTCTCCCGCCCCCGCTCCGTCTCGTTGCCATCCCTATTTATTCTCTTGACCCGCAATACTTTTTTTTTTAAAGGGATTTTTTTTTAAATATCGAAAAAAATTAAAAATATTTCATTTTTACTGTTAAAAAAAATTTCAAAAATACTATATATCTAAAAAAAAAAAATTTAAAAATATTGTATATCTAAATATATTTTTTCAAAAATACGACATATACCAAACATATATTAAAGATATATTACACTTATATTAAATATATATAAAAAAACAGTAAAAAAAATTATAAATTAAAAAAAATTAAAAAATAATATATTTGTATAATATTTTCTTTTTTAAACATATTCCAAAAAAATTTTACCATTCGGTCGTTTCAAAATAATGACCATTTACGACCACATACGAGATGTCGGTTTATAGAGTCAATTTGCAAACATCCTTGATGGGCTTTTGAAATTATTCCAAAATTATAGGGCCTTCTAAAAAATCCCAAAATTTAACGTGGGGTCGTTAACGACGACGTTTACTTTGTCTTTTAGCACTACAGCGACAGGCGTACGTGTCGTTAAATATCTCACGATAGAACGGACCGACGTCCAGCCACTTCCAAACTCAAGCTATGGTTCCAACTCAAGAAAACATGTAATGAAATGTAATGACATCAAGCCACTTCTAAACTCCATGCAAGGCAAGAACAGCTTAAGAAGATGTTGTCTTGATACAGATACTAATAACCAATTAATCATATAACTGGAATTATTATCTTAATTGTACTGATTAAAGCCAATTTAGTACGCTAAATTGCAATTTCAAACTATTAAATGGGTATATCACAAAATTAAAGACAAGTAATTAACTAGTAAATTGAGGAATTTCTTAAGAAGAAAGTGAGGAATTGGATAAGCGAAGACATTCACTTTGGCACCTTCTTAAACAAACATCATTCCAATTAGGAACTTGATGTTGATTAACACAAACAGTTGTTGCACAAGCATCAGCACAGGCATCAAGCTGAGAAGAACCACAAACAGTTACACAAGAATTAACAGTTGGGTCTTTAGATAAAGCACCAACCCTTTTTAGCATTCTTTTTGAAGTGCATACTCTTTCAAATACAAAAATTTCATCCGAAGTCTGTTCGCGTCCTCTTCCACTCTTTATCCTTTGTTCTTCACCTTTCTTTTTCTTCATCCTCAATGCTTGCCCTGCAATTATTGCTGGTATTCCTGCTCCTAATAGAGACCACCATGTATCCACCATAGCCGATACAACTTAATAGAGAAAGAAGTCAATGATCGTGGTGGCGGTCGTAAGAGTTCTCCGATTTCACCCGTGAATTGGAGTTACTTGCCAGCGGTTAGCGCTAGAGGGTGCGAGGATGTAGCAAGAACCGGCGGTCAAAGGTCGGGTTAATTGAGTTTTAGTGAGGATTTTATAGTCTTCATTTGAATGGTTGAGATTAATCAATTCAACATCTGATGGTTAATATTAGAGATACGTCTTATATTATAATTTCATATCACTATCGGTTAGCTTACTGTGAAGAAATAGATACAACTAAAAATTCTTGTTAGTTAGGGTGGTGTTTAGACATAGTTAAAATGGGTATAACGTTGGTTTGAAATTTTAAAAATGTAAAATGACTTTTTAAATATTTGATTGATTAATTTAAAATATTATTTTAAAATTTAAAAATAGAAAAAATTTAAATTAGACATATTAATTTTAGTGTTTAGATATAGTTAAAATAGATATAAAATGTTACGCTAAATAATTTTTTAAATATTTAGGGGCTGTTTGGTTGGCCAACTAAATACCTTTAATTGTTGATTACCAATATGCACATCGCCAATTGTGAAAATTTATGATATTTGGTTGACCGACTAAAAACTTCGATTATGGTAAAATTTCTTTTTAATCGGTAAATTTCATAAGCAGTTAGCGATTGACAATTTGACAATCACACTTTTATACCAATCGCATATTTAACTATCGCTCTACCAAATACCCCCTTAATAGATTAATTCAAAATATTATTTTAAAATTTTAAAATAAAAAAAAATTAAATTAGATATATCTATTTTTTTTTTTAAATTGACATTTTTAAAATTCTATTTTTTAAAATCTCATTTATATTCAAATACTCTTTTATTTTTATTTTTATTTTATATTTTTTTATGTATAAAAAAAACAGAAAATTCGAAATAGTCTTTATATGCTTGATTGAATGGTTGGGATTAATAATGTATATTTCTATTATCCATCCTAAAATATATGGTTACTGTTTTTATATTTATGAAATGCATATAAATAATTTACTTGTTGCTAATAAAAGAAAATGAGATTCATATTAATTATGTTGTGATTCATGACATGTATAACCACTTTTCCCTTTTATAAAGTATTCATGATATGTTTAAAAACAATCATTTACTTTAAATATAAATGTAAATATAAATTAGCCATTCATAATTAAGTATTTATTTCATAAAAATCATCATAACAGGAAAATAACCACACAGCATAATCCACAAACTAATACTCTAATAATTAAGTAATTTATTTCTTAAGATTTTGTTTAGTGCATTAATTAGAAAAAAAAAATAAAAAAAGGAAAATGAATAAAAAAAAATTGAATTTTATATTTATATAGGAAGGAAATGTAAATTCATTTATAAGATATTTATTTTTTTAACTTTCTTAAAAGATAAATAATAAAGAAAAAAAATGATATTTTTATAATCTGTATTAAAAATACTTTAAAATATTTTAATTTTTCTTCAAGATAGAAATAATTTTTTTTTCAAAAATTTTAATGAGAAAATCACATTTTCTTTTATTTAATTTTTATTTATTTCACTTTTTAATAACTAAATAAATAAATTTTTTTCATTATTTTTATTTTCTCTCAATTTTTCTCAAAATAAATATAATTGAAAGAAATTTTTAATTTTTCAAGAGGAATTTAATTAGGAAGCATGGTTGGAATTGTTTCATAAATTAATAAATTTTAAAATAATTTAATTTTAATTGACTCATAAATTAATTTAAAAATAATCAATTCATTAAATTAAAAAATAAAATAAAATTAAATTTAAATCCTCATAATCATAATAAATCTAATAAAAAATAAAATAAAATAAAATAAAATGATATCATCATCATCATTTAATCTCAATTAACTAAAAATAAATAAAAGCATGAAAAATCTGTGAAAAAAAAAGCTCCATCTTTCAATTTATTTATTTTTGGTCCCCCTTCTTTATTCTTTACTTGCACTAGCAAGCATTATTTAAAGCTACACTTTCTCTTCTCTAAAAAATAAAAGAATAATTTAGCGTTTGGAATTGCGAACTCTCTACTGCAGCAAATGCTTATACACAATATACTCATCTGATTCATCTTCAAAATCACCAGGTATCAAACCTTGCAAATTATTGTCACAATTCCTTGATTAATTTAATCTCTTAATTTTTTTTTTCTTTAAAATGTTAAATTATAATAGTTATTTTTTTTTGTCTCTATTCAAATTTCAAAACATTATCAAGAATTATTTTTTTATTCATTCATTTCCCTCTCGATGCTCTGTTTTTTCCTATTATTTTCCTTTCTTTTTGTGATGGGTATTAATGGATTTGCTTGATTTTTCAATTCATATTCCTGCGTTGTAATTGCTTTCAATAGAAAAAGGGGAAAAAATTATAATTTATGAGCTAATGCATTGAAAGAATCACTCCAATGGCTGGTTGTCCTTTGTTCACAAATTGCATGACTAAATGTCTCTTTGAGATTCTATTTGAATTTCTAGCTCGTTAGCGGGTATAGTGGATTACCCATTTGGATTATTGGAATGAATTGTAAAAATTCACAAAAGACTGAAAGAGGGATGTAGTGTAAGGCCATCTCCAATCTATAATATCAAAATGCAGTTTACACTATTTTTCAGTTATATCATATCAAACAGCAATTTCTTCCCCTACCATAATTTTATTTTTAATCCCATTTTTTACAAAAAAAAAAATATTCTTTTTATATTCTTTTTTATTTATTTTATTCAATTTATTATAATTCACCACTATTTTATAATATTTTATTAATAAACCATAAATAAATATGTATTAATATTAATATATATTTTGAATATTTATGATAATTTTAATTAATATTATCAGTGTTGATATTTTATATCAATATTTGTATTTAATATATAAACCAATCGAAATCTAATTTTGATAATTCGATACCTAATCAAATTAATCGAGACTAAATTCAATCAATTCGAATCTTAATGACAATCAACTAAGACCTATAATTAAATTAAATATATAATATAATAATTGACATAAATTAATTTGTATTATTTCAAATTCTTATATTATATGTTCAAATTAATTAGTTTTCTTAAAATATGATTTTTTTTTATAATTTTATTGCTTGTATTTAATTTAAATATTTATATAAGAATTAATATATATATATATTGGAAAATTACAATTTAAATATAATGGGATTTTTTTATAAATTAAAATTAATTGTTTGTATAAATTAAAAACTAAATAACAAAAGTCAAAAAAATAATAGGCTTATTTGTAAAATTTTGATTTTAATTATAAGTTTTTTATACATAAAAAATAAATAATAATAAAAATAAGGAAATGACGGTTTGGTGTTCAACTGTTCATCAGCACCATTTTACAGTGGAAACTCAAATTTATTGTAAAATGACGTTACACACCATTTTGCAGTTCAGTTGGAGATGGCCTAACAGTCCCATTTTTTATGTTTCTTGAATTCTGAGCCTTGTTTTTTCTCCTCTGCATACCATGTTAATTTGTTTGATAGAGATAATGCCACGTCTTTCCATATCTTTATATGGGTTTCTTTTGTTCTTGGTTAATATTTATATACATACATTTTTGGTTATTAATCAATCCATTTTGGGTAGAAATAAACTATAAGATTTTGTTAGTATTAAGTTGCCATCCATTTGGTTGATTCCAAAATTGTCTTATTCTTGCTGAAAAAACATGGTACCCAGGTCAGTATTTGATACAAAGAAGCTTCTAGAAAAGGCAATTAATGGCCCACATTGTGGATGATAGCAGTGATGCATTTCCCCAACTGGGGAATGTGTATAGAAAAGGTTCTGGTGGTAGCCATATTAAGCAGCGGAATAAAACTGTGGCAAACATCAATGAAAACTCTGCAGAGTATGGAAAGATTGCTGCAAAAGGCAAAGGTCCTCAGAACTCTGCTCGTAGTGCATGGGGATGTCCAAATTTGATGCAGAAGCTTGGGATGCAAAATAGTGGCAATGCCAGAAAAATTCCAAATTTTGATTCCAAGACTTCTTCTAGATGTGAACATGAATTCCTCCCTGAACAGAACAACTACTTTGATCAGGGATGGCATTTGACAACTCAGGTTGGTTCCTCTCAGTTGAATGACAGGGAAGAAATGAAGGCCAAGAATGAACTCTCTAATTGCCAAGTTGGTGTTGTTGATGATTACAGTGAGAGTGTCATTGTTGATGATGATGATAAATTGTTGTTTGCAAGTAGTGATGATGATGATATCTTTGATGATGATTCTGATTTGGATACAAGTGAAAAGAGCCATGAGATATGCAAGAAGAGTAAATGGTTTAAGGCATTTTTTGGTAGTCTGGATGAACTGACTGTTGAGGACATCAATTCACCAGGAAGAAAGTGGCATTGCCCTGCTTGCAAAGGGGGTCCTGGTGCTATTGATTGGTATCGAGGCCTGGAGCACCTAATTTATCATGCAATGACAAAAAAGTCAAGAAGGGTAAAGCTCCATCGTGTATTTGCTGAAGTTTTGGATGAGGAGACACGTAGGAGGGGAATTTCACTTGCACCAGTTGGTGTAGCCTTTGATAGATGGGACGGTTTAAATGAGAAAGTCAAAGATTATGAAATAGTTTGGCCTCCAATGGTTGTCATCATGAACACAAGATATGAGCAGGAGGAAAATGGCAAGGTAATTTACTATTTTCTTCTTTGCACGTTGAACAATCGAGTCTATTTATAGCCCATATCTTTTTATTCTGTAGAAATGTAAGTAGGATGCATTTGAAGAAGATTTCTTGAATCTGATACAGCTAATTGTTTTTTATACTAAATTGGATTCTAGCAGTGGATTGGCATGGGAAACCAAGAGCTGTTAGATCAATTTAAATCATACGCTGCATTGAAGTCTCGACATTCTTATGGTCCGCGAGGACATAGAGGGATGAGTGTGTTGATTTTTGACTGCTCAGCAGCAGGTTATTTAGAGGCTGCTCGCCTGCATAAGCATTTTGAAGATCAAGGAAGAGACAGGAATGCCTGGAACAACAATCGAGTTGCATTCTGCTCAAGTGGGAAGCGCCAACTCTTTGGCTACATGGCTTCAAAAGAAGATATGAACGTTTTCAACCAGCACTCTCAAGGTCTAATCCCTCCCTCCCTCGTTATAATTCTCTACAAAATTGATAGTGTAAGATATATCAGTTGTCTTCACTTCTCTGCTTCCCCCTTCCCTATTGAGACATAGATTTTGGATTTCTGGTAATAATATTTTTGGCCTTGTTTAACCATATGTGTAACTGATTAGGGAGGTCCAAGTTGAAATTTGAGATGAGGTCATACCAAGAAATGGTTGGGAGACAAGTAAAACAAATAAATGAGAATAGCCAGCAGGTCGTCAAGTATAAGGACCAGATTGCTAAAGAGAAAAAGCATTCGCAAGTTCTATCCGAGTCTATAAACAGATTGAGTGAGAAGCTGCGCATGACTATGGATAATGACTGCAATTTAAGAGAGCGAACTAAATTGCTGCTTCAAGTGACCAAGGAAGAGGTAATACTTAAGATGCATGTATATTTTGGATAAACTGAAGTTCTTGAAGTTTGTGGACTAATGAACATTAGAAAGTAAAGCAGAAGACTTCAAAACAATCTCCTGAACTCCACCCCTATTACATCTGCATTTGACTTCTATTATAGGCGTTACTATCATGAACTCTTTTGCAAAGAACTTTTGACAGTGTTAGGTCCTGGTATTTTGCTTAAAATAATTTATATGTTAGATTCAAGGAAGCTACGGGACTTATTATCATGATGTCTTGGTATTAAATGTTTTGAAGGACACTTGAGTCTATTTTGTACATTCATTTTACCTAGATATAGTTTTACACACTAACATTTGACTATTAAAGACATTAAACAATTGTAACTTGTAGTCCAAAAAAAAAAAAAAGAGTGCCTACAAAAACACAGTTTCTGGTTTCTGCAGAACAATTTTTACCTGAAGGAAATTGTTTATGCTGTTTTTGATGGCAACCATTACTCACAAGAATTTAAGGGTCCTTTACCAGTGAACCTACAAGTATCTTATCTTATCAGAATGCCTCATAAACCATTTTCTCTCTTCTACTAATGTACTTTCCCACACACAATGAAATCAATTGCAATTATTTATAGTCTTTACATTTCTACACATCACTTAAAATTTTCATGCAATGTTCTTCATAGTAGTTCTTCCAAATCTTCCCTGTGCTTCACATAGTTGATTTGGATTGCATATATCTTTTGTTTTTATGGTTAATGTTACAGCTCACCTTGAATCTTTTCTGGTTTCATTGTGCCTCTTGCTTACAAGTACTTCCCTCTGTTAAATCCAAGGACACCTTTATTTGAAGGAAACTGTTCCTTTTAAGAGGCATGATATATGCAATAGACTGAAAATCCTGTAGACCATGTTGTATCCCATATTTTAATGGTAATCAGTATAATTTTTTTTTTTTAATTTTCAGAAAAACAGAAAGAATAAGACAGTTCCTCTTCTTCTTCTTCTTCTTTTCTACTTAGTTAATTCTTCTGTGCTAGTATCAACTTTTTTTTACTGTTGTATTCCATGTTCTGATCCTTTTTCAGATGGATTGTAAAGAACAATTTTTCAAGGATCACATCCAAATTATCCATCAAACAATAGATGCAGAGGAAGATAATTTTGAGATGGTGCAAAAGGCGAAGCAGGGGAAAATTGAGCAGTTAAATGCAAATATGTCTACCATAAAGGATACACACAGGTAACAGCTCCTCCCCCATATCATGCTAAGCCAACATTCTCTTTATCCACTACTTGAATAAACTTGATGGAGTTACAGCTGCTTCATGCTATAATTGGGGTTTTGACAGGTGAAAATGATTATATCAATGACAACAATCTAGACTAGAAAGCAGTCAGTCGGAACAGTTGCAATACCATTAAGTTTGTTAAGAAAAGTATATCTTATGATATAACCAATGAGTTTTTGTTTTTCTTTATTCATTTTTTTTCTTAAACCAGTGAGCTTTGTTTTAGTGGTATTAGAGTCATCTCGGAAACCCCAATCAGAAAATTCATAACTAGCTAGGTATTCAAATTGTCTCTTGCAATAATATGCTTATATGAATTAACAATATTTTTGAAATCTGTGCAAATAGGATGGAGGACATTGCCAATTTCATGAACTTTCAGGATAAAGAGATGGAGGAATTTGAAGCAGAGAGGAAGAAGCTGATAAAAAGTCATGAAAAGAAGACGGCTTCAGTTATGAAAAGATATTGGAAAGAGCTGCTCGAGTTGGAAAAAGAGCTTGAAAATGAGCTAACCCAGCTAATGGAAAAGTTTAACAAAGATCACCCTGAGGCACAAACCAGAAACAACTAGCTATCAAGTCTGAGGAGAAAAATAGTTGAGAAGTACAGAAAACAGGTAAGAACCCATACATGCATAAACAACAGGAAAGAAATAGACAACCCATACATGCATAAACAACAGGAAAGAAATAGACATCTCATTTTGTTCAAAACAAACAAGGGAAAGAATTGAGACTCCAATTCATTTTTCTAACCGTATAATGTATAAGACTCAATTTTGGTTCTTGCTTTTGGAATGAAATCTTGTTGTTTTGACGGTCTTTGGTTCAATGATATTGAAGTCATCTCCATGACTGAAGTCAAATTTACCATAAAAATTTCTTGTTATTTTCACAAAATGGGTTTTTTTCTTTTCTTTTTTGAGGAAATGCAAAATTGGATTTTGGGATTGTGGAGGTGAGTTCTTAAATTGATGTTGCCCTTTTTATGGTAGAAGAAGCTAAATGTTGAAGACAATGCATAAATTTAGATTGGAGAAATAACTGGTGATTTTGGGATTAAAGAATTAGCAATTAATAGTTATAGAATATAGATAGAGATGCCACAGTTTATATGGATTGAGGGAAGATATACACACTAGTTTCTTCACAGACGACGTTCCTAGTAGACATGTCGGCACTATCATTCGACCTGTCGTTTACAACGTTCGAACAGTTTTCACGCTTCATTGTGCATGAAATGCGCCGTCGTTTCATTTAATTTTGACTGGACATATCATTTTCAAAATTTTTGCCGAGCAAGTTGTTGTCGTTGGACAAAATCTTAAACGACAAACAGTATTCACAAGAAGGAGCTTTCTGCTATTTTTTTTTAACCTTCTTTTAGAGTTTTTTTCCATAAAAAAAAAAATAATCTTAAATTTATAAGATAGAAAAATAAAAAAAATGAATAATAAATATTTTTGGTTCAGAAATTTAAAAAATAAAAAAACATATTATTTATTAAAAATAGAATAATATTAATTTTTAATAATAAGTAAGAAATATTTCTTATCCCTTAATTTTAAAAAGAAAAAAACATAAATTATTTCTCAATTTTTAAAAGAAAAAATATATAGACTAAAAGAAAAAATTAATCTCTAAATATTTTTCTTGTTCAAATTAATCTAATTACTAAATAACCGATAATTTTTATTCCACTTCATTTTTCTTTTCTTTCATTCCTTAATCTAACTCTAAAAAGAGGTACTATATATACATATATTTATTTATTTATATAAATTTTAATTAAAATTTATAATAACGTGAAAATTTGATAAATAAATTTAATTTTCAAGTACTTAATACATGATAAAAAAAAATTTATAAAAAAAATTTGTAAGTCTGTTTTTATTAGTAGACTTGAATATAATTTAATGATAAATATATATATATATATATATATATATATATATATAATCTGACTATAACATATTTATGTTGAAATTTACTCTCTAATGCAAAATAAATAAATAAATATGGAGAACTGGTCATGAGTCCACCATTGTTGAAGATTTGATGAACTTGTTGAATTAGGTACATACTCAACAGAGTTCAAATCATTGACCATAAAAGGGAACTTGTTGTGGGTTGGTAAGCCTAATTAGTGGAAGGAAAAGTTTGGAGAGTGGAAATAGGTATTTTCTAACTTCTCCATTTCTTAGATTGCATTATTGCTATCACTTCCGTGTTAAATTTTTGCTTCAGGAAATTCATTTATTTAATAAGAAGTAGGGTTTGTTGCATATATTAATTATTTTTAACGAGGAGGATACTTGATAAAAATAGTTATTTTAAATGAAATTAATTATTTTAGATAAAATTTAATTAATAATTAATTAATTTAACTAAAAATAATTAAATTAATTTAAAATAAATTAAATAAGAAAAAATAAAAATTTTGATACAGTTATATTTAATTATAATTATTATTTGTCCATATAAACATAGTAAAAACCAATATTTTCAGAACTGGATTGATTAAAAAATCGATAAAGACAGAGGATCAGAGGTTCGATCGAAATCGAACCGATTAAATCGATAAAAAATTGGTATACACATATATAAATATATATATATATATATATATAATTTGACATTTATTATATATATGATGAAAATAAATATAATGCAATTATGGTTAAATCAAGAATTTATATAATGTCATATTTCTTATGGTGTCAATCTAATCACATTAAGTTAAAAGTTATATATATTGTAAGTTATGGACATTTACTTACTTAAATATCTATTCACATAATAGAATAACATGCAATAAAATTATGATTTTGGCGTTGGGTAAAATTGAAAAGAAACTATTGAAATTTTCTTAATTTTTTTTAACTCAAAATGATACTTTTTTACTTGATAAAAATATATCGTTTTGATTAAAAAAAAAAAAAAACTAATCCGTTTAAATAGGAAAAATCGATCCGATTCGACTGATTTATCAGTTAATCGGCCAATTCATCGACTTTTTAATTAATTTTTAAGGAATGAATAAATAAAAATTAACTGAACTAATTTTTTATTTGATTCTTAATTTTTTAATTTTATTGATCAATTTGATCCGATTTTAATATACGCAAGAGTCGGCTCTTAAACTCGTCTAAAAAAAGACTAGTGAATATAAAAATTAGGGAGGAAAGAGTAGTTAGGCCAGGCGTAACTAGACCTCAGCCAAAATAATATTCAATTAGTTTATTAAAAATTTTTGGCTTGACTTATTTAAATTTAATTTTTTATGTGGTTCCTTAAAATTTTTTTTTTTTATAAATTTTTATATTTATATAAAAAAATTTTAATTTTTAATTTACTTATAAATAATATTTTCTTGATTTATTTATAAATAATTTTTTGGTTTTGTCCGTGATAAAAATTTACTTGAAAATCATTCAAATAAATAAAATATATCATTAAATAACATGAGATGGCTAATTATGTTGTTTTTTTTTCTTTTGTTTTATTATTCAATTACTTTTTCTTACATTTCACGAGTATACAATTTCAAAACCCACGAAATGACACTACCAAACCCATTAATCTTTCTGTCAAATATCTTGAAAAAATGTACCCCACTATCTCCTCAACAACCCCATTAAAAGCCCATCTCTCCTTCACTCTCCTCACACCGACACACACACACTCAATTACAAACAATTTTCTAGTCCAAGAGTTTTTTCTTTTTCTTTTAGATTTTCAAGAACATGGCCAAGGGAAGAGGCAGTGCAATGGTGGCTATGGTGTTGCTTTCCATTTTGGTGATCCATTTGGAGATGGCTAATGCAGCTGTTTATACTGTTGGAGGTTCTAATGGTTGGACCTTTAATGTTGTTGGGTGGCCTAAAGGGAAGAAATTTAAGGCTGGTGATATACTAGGTAAGATTAACATTGTGTTTATATTATATATGAAAAAAAAAATTATTATTTTTTTGATAATATAATTTCAGTCAAATTTAAATTTAATCGAGATCTCACAATTATGTAGATAAATATAATATACTAACAAAAAAAAAAAATTAGTTGATATATATAGCTATATGCTGACCATCTTCATTTGGATTTTAATTACTTCTTGGATAAAGATTAATATATCTTCTGCATTAAAATGGGTGCAAAAGTCACCATCCATTTCTTATATGTGGCAATTTTTTTATTTGACACATAAAATTGATGACATATAGAATTGAGATTGAGAGTCAACCAATTAACTCTTTATGACACATAACGTTGATGACATATGTACTTCCCCTTCACATTAAAATCATAAAATTAAATCGATTAAATCGAATTAAATTAAATTAAAATAAATAATTTTATAATTTATTTTATTTGATTTAATTTATTAATATTTTTTATTTGAAAAATTAAATTATTATTATAGTCAAATCGTCGGTTTTGATTTAGTCTGGTTCGATTTAAATACTTTTAATTTTTTGATTTTAAATCAATTTTTTTTTTATAAATCATCATTATTTTATTATAAATTTAAGAAAAAATACTAATAAAATATTAATAATAAAAAAAATTTTAAAAATAATTTAATATTAGACAATCTAAAATTTATCTATTTCATTAACATATCTAAAACTTATATTTTTTCTTAAAAAATATTCTTTTTTATTAGAAATGAATTTATTAGAGAAATATATATATATATATATATATATATATATATATATATATATATATATATATATATATATATATATATATATATTTTTTTTATAAAAATATAAAAAAGTCTCTTTTAATATTATATAATT
>CANXYC012072795.1:0-22905 GCA_948193065.1 Aleurites moluccanus | reverse complement strand
TATATATATATATATATATATCACCTGTTTCCTAGTCAACTTTGTCATTGGAGCCGCAATTCTGGAGAAGTCTTTGACAAACCTGCGGTAATATCCCGCCAAACCCAGAAAACTCCTGATCTCAGTAACTGTAGTAGGCCGTGGCCAGTTTGCAACTGTCTCCACCTTCTGTGGATCTACTTTGATACCCTCACCACTGACAACATGCCCAAGAAAAATCACCTCTGTCAACCAGAATGCACACTTGGAGAACTTCGCATAAAGCTGATGATCTCTCAGTAACTGCAATGTGATCCTGAGGTGCTCCTCATGTTCCTCTCTATATATATATGTATTTCTTTCTTATTGCATGTTCATATCTTGCTGAGTTGAAGGCTCACTCCTCTTCTGTGGATTTCAGGTGATAGAGTAGCTCGTGAGGGAGCTAGTAGAGAAGATCAAGTTTCTGGACTCATTCTTCCAAGAAGTTTCATTGTAATTATTTTGAAATATGATTATGTATATTCATTGAATAGTATTATGACACAAAATGTATTGGAGTTTACTCTAGAGCTCCGTAGTTAGTCATTTGAGGATGATAATATTTTGATGTATGAATTGTTATCTTTTGAGTACTCTTGTTCCTTAGTGATGCGAGGTGCATCTTTTGATCAGTAAGGAACAAGAGAATATTATGAAATGATATAGTAACGAAATAAATTATGCTTATATTGATTATAGAAATGATTGTGGTATGGTGTCTGTATTTGATATGAATGTATAATATTAATGAGTTCCAGGATATGAGAGTTCTACGGGTTTATGGTGGCCTTAAGCCTACCCTTGCCCTAGGACCGTCGCACCACTGGAGTTGGGGTGTGACAACTTGATGATATAAGAATAGTGAAATATTGAGAGTGTAAATTTTTATGCAGGATGTGAACTTTGGAAAATTATTGAAATGTTAATTGAGCACTATTCATATTGGGAATTACTTTAAAAATACAAAGGAGACTCTATCAAAATTTATGTAAGATTAATAATTATTAAACGGAGTTTAAATATTAATGAATGAGTTTAAGTATGAATGATTAATGATTGATATGTTTAAGGGTTTTACGGGTATCTGGTGATTTTAGATTTATCCGTGTCTTAGAATCATCATGTCCCAAAAATGAGATGTGATAATAACTTTCGTGAACACAAAATATTTTTATTGTACAAAAAATCATAGGAAATTATGAACATCTATTACTATTTGAAACGTTAATAAGAGAGATTCTTGAACTATGTTTTGTTGACCTTTTTCTACCAATCATACTTATTTTTGTCGAAGAATCTACAAAAATATTTGCAATGGTAGAAAGATTCAGTGAATAACTCAAAGAAGAAAAATTTCCTACAATATATAAACAAAATTAATAACGGGAGTACTGAATAAAATTTCATGTAATGTAAATCAAAAACATGTCTATGAACTTGTGTATTACCATCAGAGATGTCAATTAGAGGAATTCTTGAGTTCTCTTTTTTTTTTTTTTTTTTTTTTTTTTTTTTTTTTTTTTTTTTATCGTTGACATTTGTTGGTTATTTGCATAGCTATTATGTAAACTTTGTATGGAAAAATAGAAATTATGCATTGGAGAACTGAAATTACTTGCAATTTGAAAATAGGTAAGGGGAAAAGTGAAGTTAGTAAATGGTGTAATATTTAAAAAATGCTAGAAAAATTACTATATTATCAAAAAATTTATAAAGACTGAAGCCATAGTTTAATATACCATACCATTAAAAATCGGGTCAGTTCGTGTATTTTAATTAGCATCAACATGTTTTCTTCGTGGAGGTGTTTTGATCCCATTGATTCTAACCTCTACAGCTTGAAATATAAACATTATTTGCAATAAGCAAGACAACAAATATAACTAAGTGAACATAAATGAAAGATCTTGCCCACAGAAACCACGAAGGTAACAACAACAAGCAAGACAACAAATATTATTTACAATACAAAGAAAAAAATTAAGAGCATTAACAAATAATAAAATTTCAGAATATCAAACCAAATAAAATTAACCAAACCAATTTTGTAGTATAATCCAGAGCATGAAATTAGAAAGGATAATTAAAAAAAAAAATTACGAACTTTTACGAAAATTATAATTTTTGTAAAAGGTTTTAATTTTGACAAATTGGATCACAAGATTTCTAATTTTGACAGATTTTGCACTTGACCATATTCCGGTAGCCACCGAAGTTGACGTGGCATTTTTCATTAATAATTTTACCACGTCAGCTCTGACATAGCATTTTTTTATTATGATTTTTGCTACGTCAACATATGACATGGTAAAAAATTTTAAATTTTTTAATTCATTAATATTATTATATATTATTTTATTATTTATTAATATTAAATATTATATTATTATTATTAAGAAATATATATTAACATAATTTAATATATTTTATTTTAATTATTTAACTATTTAAATTTATAATTATTTAAAGTCTATTTATTAAAATTTATTTAAACTATACTTTATATATGTATTTTTATAAATATATTTTTTATTTTATATAGAATAGATATAGAGTAGAAATATATATATGTAAATAAATATCCACAATAAATCAATCTATAAAAAATAAAAATATATAAAAAGTTGAAATATATTAATTAATATATATTAATAAAAATATATTTTTAAAATTAATATATGAATTATTATATATTATTTTATTATTTATGAATATTAAATATTATTATATTAATATTATTATTATATAATAATTAATAATAATAAATATATATAATATGTAATAATTAATAATAATATATTATTATTATCATTGTCTAGACTAAAATATTTCTCTCTCTCTCTCTTTATATATATATATATATATATATAACGTATAATAATATTGATGAATTAAAAAAATAATTTTTTCACCATATCATATGCTGACGTGGCAACAAATATTAATAACAAATATCACGTTAGAACTGATGTGACAAAAATATTAATAAAAAAAATTATGTTAGAACTGAAGTGATAAAAACATTAATAAAAAATATCACGTCAGAGCTGACGTGGCAAAAATCATGATAAAAAATGTCACATTAGAATTGATATGACAAAAATATTATTAAAAAAATAACACGTTAGCTTTAGCAGTGACAAAAATTTGATTAAGTGTAAAATTTACCAAAATTTGAAACTATGTGATTCAATTTACTAAAATTAAAATTTTTAGCAAAAATTAGAATTGTTATAAAAGTTCGTGATTTTTTTTAATTAACTCAATTAGAAATCATAAGTTAACCAAACCAATATGGTACCATAATTCGATGCATGAAATTAGCAAACATTTGTCACTCTCAATCTAAAACAATAAAGAAAAAAATCAGAAATTGAAGAGAAGGAAACAATGTAATACATGAATAAAGAGGAAGGTGTAATACCCTAGAAAGTCATAACTAATATGTATGATTTAATTCTTAGTATGTAGTCTAAAGGCATTGAAATGATGGAAAATAATTTTAGAAACACAATTAGAAAGCGAACAAATTGCTTTTCCGAAAATTGTCGGTGTCAGGAATACTGCCGATAAATTAGCAATCCGGTCAAAAGATGAATTTTTGAATTTGACCAAGGGGTAAAAGATCACCTTAATGCAGATGTAATTTTGGTAAAAGGAAAGAAGTTAAAAACATTTAGGAACACTGAAAAAATAACCAATGGCAAAATCGTAAATAAATAAAACTTTGAGGTGAATAGTAAAAATTGATCTGTCAGAGTTTCAGAATGACTCTGAAACTATTTTTATAAATAATTATAAATTAAAATAATCCTTTTGAATCCCCACATTGAAATCTAAATCCTGACAGAATTATCAGAATAAATTACAGAAAAAGTTGGGGTCAAAGTGTAACTCATGGAAGCTTAAGAACCAAAATGTAATTTGCCATTATGATTTTCGTATAAAAGCATGCCTTAGAATTTTTGCCCATCATCTTCTTCTTTCTTTTTCATTGGCCGAACCTCTCTTTCTTTCTTCTTCCCCATTTCTACTTCAATTTTATACCAAATTTCCTAAAGAAAAATCATAAAAAAATGGAGTTGAAGCCTAGTTCTATCATTATCCACCATTGATTTGCTTGGAAAGTTAAAGAAAACCAAAGAATGTTGGCCTAAAGAATTCGGCAAGATCATCACTTCAAGGTAAAGAATTAATTTGTTTGCTTTTATGGTTTATTTAGATGATTTAGGAGTTGAATTGAATGGGTTTTATGTTAGATTGCATTAATTGATGCATTTCGGTAGAAAACCCTAATTTGCCTAGCTTGTTTGAAGTTGTTTGAATGAGCTTGATTAATTAGAGTTAGTGTTAATTAATATTAGAATATATTAATTGGAGGCCATTAGGTAACTAATTGGTGGTTGTTTTGGTGTAAAAAACAAAGATTGCACAAGTTGTGCATTTTAACTCATTTGAAGAAATTGGGTGGAAATCAATTTTTCAAGGCATTTGGAAGCTTTAGGTGAGTTCTATATGCATCAAATAACATGCCTAATACATTGGATTGATGATTGGAAACCATATAGAAATTCTTCATTTTGGCCGAACCTAACTTTACTATTCATAGCCTTTGTTTTGCTTTATTTTTACTTTGTAATTCGTAGCCATTTTGATCCATTTCATATTGTTTGATATTGTATATTTGATACCTATTGTGTTGTTGACAATGTGGATTGTTATTGATTGAAATGGGCATGCCAAATTTGCACCCAATCCTAACTTATTGGCTTGCCATTTTGTGCCCACCAAGTGTTTGACAAAATACCTAGTTATTTTTGCCTTGGCCTATTGCTTTGTATTCCATAGGCCTACCATTTGAATGCCATCGCCGCCAGTGACATTGGCATGCCAATTGGCCTACCGATTTCCTTTGCCAAACCAACTTTTGTTCCATACCTTTATTGTTTACCATACCACTTATCATTAATTGTATATCATATATTGCAATGCCTTTGATTCAATTGCTATTTGATTTGAAAGTATTGAGCTTATTATTATTGATGATACCATTGTTGTATAATGGTGTCTATTGATATGATGTTCACTTGTTTTAACCTAAATGTGGTTTGACAGAGCTGCCGCTCCGACAGGGTAGTGGGTACATACTATCGGTAATGTACATATTGATATTGATGCCCTAACTGGGAAGGGTTATTAGTCCCTGCTATAGGACCTGATCAGTCTTATGCTTACTTGATATGTGATCGACTATGTGATTACATATAGTCTACGTGTTTTAGGGTCCTATATCTGTCTTACCATATGATTCCATGCCTTTGATAGGACCATTGATATTCCTATCAGACTCTGATATTGATTCTGTAACCCATCATGATTGATACTATTTCCATTGTTCCTTTATCATTATGTATTATTGTCCTATCCTATTTGACTTGTGATGCATATAGATTCACTGAGTATCTTATATACTCACCATTTCTTGGTTTAACCATTTCAAGAGAGGAGTAGATTGCATAATCCCATCTTCTGACATCTAGCGGATTTCTGCTCACTGTTGATATATGTAATATTTTGAATTTTATAATTTGGTGTTTATAATCTAGCTACTCCATGGGGTATGTATGGGTTAGTTAGAGTATGAACATGTATATGGATATGATGATATTTTATGATATGTGATGATTATATGGCATGTTATTATGACTGTTACAGCCAATTGCACTAGTTTACAGAAAGAAATTACAGAATGACAGAATGAATGGTAATTAAGTAAAATAGATAATTAATTAATGGTTATAGATTGTGCATGTGATACTGGGTTCTACGGGTGCCGATCACCATTGGCATCTCCCGCATCCTAGGACCATCGCGATCCAAAAACGAGTCGTGACAGAAGGAAATAAAGCTTGCCATATCTATATCTTAATTAGACTTTATAGACCTCAATCTCTTGTTCAACTTAATCATCCTTATATGCATCCTTTATTATTATTATTTTATCAAATTGATCAACAAAACGTTCATTTCTAATGCTTGTGTTTTCATATTTTTCATTTACCATATTGTCGTCCCTTAGTTTAACAACAAACAAAATGAAAGCAATTAAGTTATAACACCTAGTAGTATTTGGAATGTTTAGTGTTGATGTGCTCACTCATAATTGTTTGACAAATATTAGCACATGTATGTATGTATATATGCATGATAGATAAGCTAGAATTTGTTATGTTGTGCATAAATTACTCCTAAATTGGATAGATGTCAAGAGATGATTGAAATTGAAGTTATAAACATTATTAAAAATAAGTTTGTTAATTTTGAACAAGTTGGAATGGAGAAGAATGAGAAATTCTCACCAGCAAGCCTTCCATAGGTGTGAGTTATGTCTTCACGGGAGTGAGATATTATTCATTATCGTGATAAAATTTTATGTGTAAATTTGCCAGATCCTCATATTTGCCTTCACGGGAGTGAAACATCTCTTTATGGCCATGAAAATGTTTCAAACCTAAATGTAAATAGTGGCCTTCACAGCCGTGAGGCCTCTCTTTACAGGCGTGAAGACACGTGTCTCTAAATACTCGACCCCATTTATTCATTTATTTCATCCCTTTCTCTCTCTACTTCATAAATATTCTTCAACTACCTTTAAAACTCATTAAATTTTCTCTTCTAACTATTATTTCAACTCCATTGACACAAGAATTAAGAATCAAATAACCAAGAAACACCAAGATTTCAACTTCTTAAAGTTTAGAATTAAGAATCAAATAACCAAGAAACACCAAGATTTCAACTTCTTAAAGTTTTTTCATTTCAATATATTTGTTCCAAAACTTAATTCTAAGTTAAGATAAGTTAATACATGGTTAGAATAGATGAATATAAGTTAAGTATAAATTTTTAAGAGTATCAATTAGCATTTACTATGGATTATAAGCAAGATATATGAATTTAAGGTTTTGGGTGAATATTAACTATTCATCCCAATATTCTACATTTCTCTAATAAGTGATTAAATTAATGTTAGAAAATATGTTAGGATTCTAAAAGATGACTAGAATTATAAGAATTTATCATGTATGAACATTGTTAGGTAGAATCCTAATTTGAGTATTTATAGATTTAGCATAGTAGAGGAGAACTCAAGGGAATAGAAAAGATTATGGTATACATAAGTAATTGAGAGATTTACAAGGATAATTTGCTTTGAGATAAGTATAAACATTACACATGCATGTTGTTCTTTGAATAGATTGTTCAATTCTTCCAAATGTATATGTATTCGATATACATATTATGACATTTTGTAATGTTAACCTATTCAATAAATTTCCTATGATGTTCTTAAATTGTTGATAACTTGTTCCATGAAATCACTTTAAATGATGTGAATGACTTAGTCATCCTTTCTTGGACCAAGTTCATATGAAACCTACATGCTAATTTGAAAGAATTAATGTTCATATATTGATGGTATTGTGACCAATGTAATTCTTTGAGAAATCCAAGCTATATGACCTCATGATATGCATATGTAAAGAATGTTTTTCCCAATGAGTGTAAATTCTTTGGTCCAATGTGCACTTTAGGAGCCAGTTGATAGGGTTTTTATCAGTATTCCACCTAGAGCGGGCCATGAGCTCTAGTCATATGCTCGACCAAATATATGTTATATGATAAGGTAACAAGGCTACTAATACATTATGATTATAATAGTTTTAGCTTATGATTTGTTTGATAGTGTTATTCAGTTGTAAGCACTTATATTCTTTGCAAGTATAACCTTATGATATTTTCATACCTAAGTTCTTGGTTTAATCTATGCCTTGTATGTTTATATCTTACTGAGTTGAAAGCTCACTCCTCTTCTGTTGATTTCAAGTGATAGTGTAACTCGAGAGGGACCTAATACAAAAGATAGAGCTTCTTGATCTTTTTCTCTAAGAAGACTCTGTGTAATTCTTTTAATGAACCATATTTTGTATTGATGTAATTATATGTATGAGGAGTATACTATAGAGCTCCATAGTTAGATGTTGAGGATGCTACTATTCTGATGTTTAGATTGACATTGTGGGTTATTCCTTATTCCTTATTGATGTGGAATGTATCTTTTGATTGGTAAGGAACAAAAGGAAATCATATGGCGATGTAACCAATACATGAATGATAATTATATGATTCAGAGAATTGAATATACTTGATAATGACTATTTATGATATAGATATATTATGTATATGAGATACAGGTTATGGGTGTTTTACTAGTTTACGGTGGCCTTAAACCTACCCTTGCCCTAAGATTGTCTCCCATTGGAGTTGAGGTATGACATAAGTTAAGGATGACAATGGGGTGGGGCGGGGGTAAGAAACCATCACCCCATCCATATCCAAGATAAAAAATCTTGTCACATCCCTACTTTTGGAATGTAACGATCCTAGGGCATAGGGATGCATAAGGCTACCTACAACCTGTAGAACCCATATTACCATAATTTACAGAAAATTCAATAGAGTATTCTTTGTATTTTTCACCATATTCCCGACCCGAAACCGAGTCTTTCAAAATTACCTAGCCTGCAAGAAAATTACATTCCTAATCCTCAACATTTCAATATCATCCAATACTTCAATAAAAATATCAGAGCAATAAATATCATTCATTTTATATTTCAGATAATATATGTTATGTATATTTTATAGTCTTTATTTAATAACAATATTATCAGTATTTTTAATATGCAATAATATTACTAAAACCATCCAAAAATACCATGGAGCACTAAAATAAAAAGTACCATTGATAAGCTCTTTACATAGATAAAGGAGGTTCTCGGCTGAAGAAGAAAAGTTGAAACCACAACTATCTATCTCGCCCTGAAAAACAGTAATAACCATAGGATGAGAAATAATTCTCAGTAAGATACATATATATTACCTTACTTGTGAGGCTAGGTAGGCTCATAAGGAAGGTCAATTTTACAATAGATAATCAATAAAATCATAAGCAGATAAAATAGAATTCATCATAGCCATTGGAGCGAATAATGAATAGATATATCAAAAATACTATGGTTATAAGGAAGAGCAATAATTGAAATAAATTATCAAAAGATAACAGGTCAAAAGATACATTGCAAGAAATATAGCAAATAATCAGCTAAGGTTCAGTATACAAGAAAGTATAGCAAATGATCAGATAAGATTCAGTATACAAAGGTTCAGTTCAAAGCAATGACAGATAAACAAAATTCAGTAATAAATGGGCAGAGGCTATAGACTGGTAGCATGCCAATTAGTATAGTCATACTTTTGATCAGACCGTAAGGACCTTACCTCCTTCTAGCTAGGATCAGTGGAAAACATTATGCATAACACCTGATATATATATAAGTCTACTTCACTAGGTGAGTAGTTCTTTCATTGATAATCAGTAGTGGTTCAAATAACAATGTCAATAAATTTAGATATCAAGAAGTAATATATAATAAAAATGGTTAATCAATTAAATTATCAATTAAGGTAACAGAATAAGTTAAGGCTTGTGAAGGAAAGTTCGATTATAAGTTGGGATTTATATTTAAATGGCTACAATTTTTTTCAATTATGCAATTCAAGATGGTTTTAAGGTAACAATCAAGGGTCAAGAATAATTATATTAAAATCAACTATAAGGAACAAATTATATATAATTAAATATACAAGGTATTCCAATGAGTTAGCAATTTCTACAATGCTCAAACTTTTAAGAATGAAATTAATGGACATTTAGAAATAATAAAAAGAAATAAATTTACAATGTAGGTTTGGTCAATCAAAGATTCAAAGATTAGAATTTCAATTAAATCATTTGGGCATAATTCAAGCAAAGTAATATATATGTACTCACCTTTAAATCAAAATTTCGAAAATTCTTCATTTCTTCCCTTAGCCTAAACAAAAAGGATTATCTAGGGTTTTATCCTCTTTTTCCTTTCCCTTGTTAGCTATAAAATTAATTAATATGGGTTTAATACTTAATCAACTTGAAAGTATCAAATTAAACTCTTAATTTTATCCTATAATGTACCCTGGTAGCCCCACTTGATTTATTCATTTCTCTAACTACATTTATTCAATTGTCCAAATTCTTTTTCCTAATTAAACTAGACATCTGAGGTTATAATATATCCAAAGATCATATTTTTCTAAGCACTATTCAATTTATAGTGGAATTTCTAAACTTGTCTTGCATCCTGCATTGTGTTCTATAAATTTCATCCAGGCAGTCATTACTGTTTTTTTTGCAACTTAGTGTGTAGGTATCCAAATGCTATTCTGTTTTCATAAAAATTTCGTTAAGACATAAAAAAATATTTTTATGTTTTGATTTTTTCCTGAATCTGAACTTAAAATTTTTAAAATTACAGAAATTAGTAGAGTTTCTCAGTGAAAATCCTAACCCAAGCCAGTCTTATTCAGTGATCTATATCTCTAAATACATTCTAAATTTGATAAAACTTCCTTTACTCTAACCTAATATTTTATGTTTCACAATTTCTTCACTAAATTAATATACTCATTTTTATTAATTAATCTACTAATTTCATATCATATAACACTAATTCATGCTCTATTTAATTAATTAAAATTAAACAAATAATTATTTGAGTAAATTTGATTTTTTTTTTTTTTTTTTTTTTTTTTATCTTAGAGGAAACTTGAAGAACTTTTTCAATTATACTTGTTTTCCTTCACTCCTATAACTTCAATCACCAAAACTAGTTTACCAAATGACGAGATTGACTTTTCCTAAGCTTAATCTTGTCACATCCTAACTCCAGTGGTGCGACGGTCCTAGGGAAAGGGTAAGCTTAAGACCACCATAAACCCGTAGAACTCTCATATCCTGGATCTCATTAATATTACACATTCATACTAAATATAGATATCATACCATAATCATTTCTATAATCAATATAAGCATATTTCACATCTTTCTTTTATATATCATTTCATAAGTTTTCTCTTGTTCCTTACTGATCAAAAGATGCATCCCACATCACTAAGGAACAAGGGTACCCAAAAGGTAACAATTCATACATCAAAATATTATCATCCTCAAATGACTAACTATAGAGCTCTAGAGTAAACTCCCAATATATTTTGTGTCATAATACCATATAACGAATATACAAAGTCATATTTCAAAATAATTACAAATGAGACTTCTTGGAAGAATGAGTCAAGAAGCTTGATGATCTCTACTAGCTCCCTCACGAGCTACACTATCACCTGAAATTCACAGAAAAGGAGTGAACCTTTAACTCAATAAGATATGAACATGCAATAAGGAAAGAAACACATATACATATATATATACATATATAATCCGAAAGAAATAGCAAGTTCAAGAACATGGGTACAAATCAGAAAGTGGTTAGGCTTACAAGAAACAAAAGTGCTCACAACCGAATAGCACTATCAAATATAATGGTAGAACTGCAGAGTGCATCGATAGCTATGCTACCTATCATAACAGAGTGCATCAGTAGTCCTTGCTACCTTATCGCAAATGCATGCTTGGCCAGGCATACGCCTAGAGCTTGTAGTCCCCTCTAGGTGGAACACTGGTACAGTAACCCTACCAGCTAAGTTCCCAAAGTGCACGATGGACCAATGAATTTACTCTCATTGAGAAGAGCGTTCTATTCATAGGGTCATATGGTTTCATCTCACAAGAAACATATTGGTCACAAGACCATCAACATATATCATGATTTCAATCAAGTTTGACAAGTAGGAATCATGTGAACTTGATCCAAGAAAGTTGACCAAGTCACTTACATTATATATATATATATATATATATATATATAGAAATCACATGTAATAGCTAAACATTTTCAGTTTAAAGGTATCATAAAGTTTATCATTTCATGGTCCGATAATACAATATCAAGCATATAAAAATTATGTAGGTGAACATTAAGAATATTGGATCATATTATTTCAAGGAAGTAGCAAACAAATGCAATGTTCATACTTATCTCTATATAATTTATCCTTGAATTCTTTTCAGCAGTTTGGCTCACACAATTCTCCTCAATTTCCTTGATTTCCCTCTCCTAAGAAATTTTCCCAAATATACAAAATTAGGGTTTTCCTAAATCAATAATATTCAACATGATTCCTTAACAATTAACCATCTTAGAGTTTCCATTCTTAATTCCCAATCATCAATTAATTTATCTCTTAAAGAAAAATCTGCATTTAATTCGAATTTACTGTTCATGACAGTCCATAAATTTTGATTCTTCCAACATTAATTACAATGTATAACCTTAAAATGCTTGCAATAAATTCCTATACACCTATAATTAATTATTCTAACTATCAGATTTAATTAATCTAAAAGAATATGAAATTTGAAGAAATTTACCTTATTTCTCCAAAAACTGACGTACTGAAATATTCTGCTTGAATATGACAATCTCAGCTTTATAATATGCTAATCTAGAGATCTAATACATAAATTTTGATTATTAATGCCTTAGACAAGAAATGGAATTGATCTGAGAAGCATATAGGAAGAACGAAGAAAAGAAGAAATAAAATTGTGGAGAAAACGCTACTGGACGCTAGGTTAAATAGGCCACTGCCTAAAATCCCGCTCGCTAGTTCGCCATTCCCACCTCGCACATCCAAGCTCGCCATTCCGCTTAGGCAATGCTACCTCGCATAAGCCATCTCGCCATTCCCACTTCTCATATGCCACCTTGCATATGTTGCCTCGCCAAATTCTCTTTGTGAACTCCTCCTCGCATATGTCGCCTCGCACATGCTACCTCGGCAATGCCTCTTCGCCTAATGCCACTTCGCCTATTCTTCTTCGCCAAAATGCTACTCGTGAACTACCACTTCGCACATTCCCCCTTCACCAAACCTTGCTCGTGAACTGCCACTTCGCACATTCCCTCTTCGCCAAACCCTGCCCGCGAACTGCTACTTCGCATAATGCCTCTTCGCATAAGCCTCTTCGCCAAACTCTGCTCGCCAAATTCCTCTTCGCACATGCCACCTCGCATATGCCTCTTCGCCAATTGCCACTTCAGCAATCTCTCTTCGCCACTTCACTAGCTCGCATTACCGGCTCACAAAATGCCACCTCACATTCTGCCAGCCCGCTATAACCAAATCCTGCTGAGCTAAAACTCTTCCTCGGCAACTTATACTTGACCAGCTCGCAAATGAGCTACAAACAGCCAAACTTCCTGATTCTTTTTGCCACTTAAAATAAACATTCAGAGTCTCAACATATCCAAAATTCAAATCATAAAGGCAACTACACTTACCATGGTGACTTTCTAAAATCACCCAGACTTACTACCCCAAAATATAGCCGAATAGACCTAAGAAAATCTACTTTTCACTGAGTTATACTTATCCAAATTTCCTAAAAATTTATTGCCAACATCACAGTACACAAAGGAACATTTCTCATATTTATACCTTTGGCTCAAATTGCTTCAGTCATTCCCAAAAATTTCAAACAGACATAGACTTCCTGCAGAAATACTAAACCAGACAAGTCCTGCTCAAGGAGACATAACTCCTTACACACACAGAATTTTACCAAGCCAATTTATAGAATTAAATATGAAATAATAATCCACAACTTTTATGTTTTACACTTTACCAAATTATTTCTTTAAGAACATGCAATCAATCTCACAAAATCCTGCAACCCAGAAATTTACTGCATTCTCAAATATTCTCATCCTTAATTAATTTAAATTCATCAAATATACAATAAATAAAATACAACAAAATGGAAGATATTACATTCTTCCCCTCTTAAATAAATTCATTAATTTATAATGATCTGCCTTAAGCCTGAAATAAATGGGGATATTTATCTTGTATGCTTCGCTCACTTTCCAATGTGCATTCTTCTAAAGCTTGGCTTCTCCATAACAACTTAACCATTGGTATCTCCTTATTTCTTAGCTTCTTAACCATTCGATCTATAATAGAATTTGGAGTTTCTTCATATGTCAAATCTGGTTGAAGGTCCACCTCCGGCACTTGTAGCATATGAGAAGGATCAGCCACATACCTACGAAGCATCGATACATGAAATATCGGATGCACCTTGTCCATGCTAAGAGGTAAAGCTAACTTATATAAAACCTCCCCAACCTTATTCAAAATCTCAAAAAGTCCAATAAATCTTAGAGACAGCTTGCCTCTCTTGCCAAACCGTAGAACTCCTTTCATTAGAGAAATCTTTAGAAACACAAGATCTCTAATGGAAAACTGAATATCCTTTCATTTTGGGTCGTCATAACTCTTTTGGAGACTGAAAGCTGTCTTCAATCTTTCTCAGATCAATGGAACATTTTCTGAAGTATACCTTATCAATTTTGGTCCTTCGATATGCTTTTCTCCAACTTCATCCTAACACAATGGGGATCTGTATTTCCTTCCATACAAAGCTTCATAAGGAGACATCTGGATCGTGAAATGATAGCTATTGTTATAGGCAAACTCTATCAATGGCATGTGAGCATCCCAATTCCCTCCAAAATCTAGAATGCACATCCTCAGCATGTCTTCTAGAGTTTGGATGGTCCTCTCTGATTGCCCATCTGTTTACGGATGGAAAGTTGTGCTGAAATCAAGCTGAGTACCCAGACATTCTTGCAATTTCTACCAAAACCTCAAGGTGAACTGAGTACCTTTATCTGAGATAATCGAAACTGGAACTCCATAAAGTTTGACAATCTCATCCACATAAATCTGGGTATACTGAGAAGCTCCATAAGTCATCTTGACTGGTAAGAAATGGGCCGACTTGGTCAATATATCCACAATGACCCATATCGAGTCATACCCCCTAAAGTTCTTGGCAATCCAACCGCGAAATCCATAGTTACTCTCTCTCATTTCCATTCCGGCAATGGCAACTCTTAGAGCAACCCTGATGGTTTTTGATGCTCAAACTTGACTTGCTGACAAGTTAGACATTTGGATATATATTCTGCAACATCTCTTTTCATTCCACTCCACCAAGATGAATTCTTGATATCATGGTACATCTTTGTTGCACCTGGATGCACATTATACTTGGCATGATGCGCTTCCTTAAGAATCATATCTCTCAACCTATCCACTGCCGGAACACATAACCTGCTAGTATGCCTTAACAAACCGTCAGCCACATTAAATCCTAGAGCTTTTTCTGACCCCACATCATTCTTTATCTTCACCAACTGAGGGTCTTTATCTTGAGCTTCTCTAATTTGATCAATGAGGAGTGGCTTGACTTGGAAATTTGCCAAAGGCACTCATGAATCTGACAATTCCAAACAGATTCCCATATCATGCAACTTCTGCACTTCCCTCACTAAAGACCTTCACTTTACTTAAATATGGGCTAAACTCCCCAAGGACTTCCTACTCAGTGCATCAGCTACAACATTAGCTTTCCCTGGATGATATAAAATTTCACAGTCATAATCCTTAAGCAATTCGACCCATCTTCTTTGCCTAAGGTTATGATCCTTTTGCTGGAATATATACTTCAAACTCTTATGATCTGTGAAAATCTCACACTTCTCACCATACAAATAGTATCTCCAAATCTTCAATGCAAACACTATTACAACCATCTCAAGATCATGAGTTGGATAATTCATCTCATGCTTCCTCAACTGCCTAGAAGCATAAGCTATCACTCTTCCATGCTGCATAAGCACACAACCAAGTCCCACTCTCGATGCATCACAATACACTGCATATCCTCCTTCACCCGACGACAAAGCTAAAATAGGTGTCGTGGTGAGACAAGTCTTTAACTTCTGGAAGCTCTCTTCACATGCGTCCGACCAAAGAAATTTAACTTGCTTCTGGGTAAGCTTGCTCAAAGGAGCTGTAATCTTGGAGAAGTCTTGAACAAATCTCCTGTAGTAGCCTACCAAACCCAAGAAACTTCTAACTTCCAAAACATTTATGGGTTTAGGCCAACTAACAATTGCATCAACCTTTCCAGGATCAACTTTAATCCCCTCTTTGCTCACTATATGCCCCAGAAAGCCCACATTTTCAAGCCAGAATTCACACTTTGAAAATTTGGCAAATATCTGATGCTCTCTCAAAGTCTGAACACAATTCTAAGGTGTTCTGCTCTTCCTTACTCTTAGAATATACAAGAATATCATCTATAAACACAATGACAAACTTGTCTAAGAATGTCCTGAACACCCTATTCATCAAATCCATAAATGCAGCTGGTGCATTAGTCAATCAAAATGGCAACACTAAGAATTCATAGTGTCTATATCTGGTCCGGAATGCTGTCTTCGATACATCTTCATTCTGAATTCTCAACTGATGGTACCCTGACCTCAAGTCTATTTTGGAGAAATGACTTGCACCTAGCAACTGATCGAATAAATCATCTATTCTTGGCAAAGAATACTTATTCTTGATAGTTACCTTGTTGAGCTGCCTGTAGTCGATACACAATCTCATAGAACCATCCTTCTTCTTCATGAAGAGTACAGGTGCTCCCCACGGTGAACTACTGGGTCTAATAAATCCTTTGTCAAGCAGATCTTGCAATTGAGTCTTCAATTCTTTCAACTCAACTGGTGCCTTATGGTAGGGAGGAATAGAAATTGGACTTGTGCCAGGTAGCAACTCTGTACCGAACTCTATTTCTCTATCCAGTGGCAAACCAGGTAATTCTTCAGGAAATACATCCGGGAATTCATTAACTATTGGAATCTACTCCATATTTCTCACTTCCTTACAAGTATCCTGGACATAAGCCAAATACCCTTGGCAACCCTTTCTCAACAACCTTCTTGCCCCAATGGCAGATATCACATTGTATGGCACTTTGCTTCGCTTCGCTCCCCTTTGAACTCAAATTCCTCACCCAAAGGTGGCTTAAATATAAGCTTCTTCCCATTATAATCTATACTGGTATAGTGCTTGGACAACCAGTCCATGCCCAAAATCACATCAAACTCCAACACTGACAATTCAATCAAATCCACATTCAAGCTCTTGCCACCTATGCTAACCACACAGGATGGATAGGAGTTCTGAACTTCAATCTCTTCCTCTAAAGGAGTAGAAACAACCAACACACTCTCAAGCAATTTATAAGGCACATGCAACTTCTTAGCAAAACATGATGATACAAAAGGAATGCATAGCTCCCGAATCAAACAATACTCTAGCATTTAAGGCTTGAATTGGAAGAATACCTGTAACCACTATGTTGGATGCTTGGGCTTCATGATAAGCTAAAGCAAAAACTCTCCCTCTACCTCTACCCATAGGAGTCGATCCCGAAGCTTGAGCCTCATGCTGACTTTATCCTCTGCCAGCCTCAACAGTTCTGCCTGAAATACCTCTACCTCCTCCTGTCTGCTGACTGATGCTCCTCTCTCTGCTCATCTAAACTGTAACCTGAGAAGCCTGAGATCTACCTCCAAAGGGTGGTTGTGGACAATTCTTGAGAAAGTGACCTTGTTGTCCACATCTAAAACAAGCTCTTGATGTATAATCACAAGGACCACTATAAAATTTGCCGCATGCAGAACACAGAGGTTTAGAAGCCCTGGGTGATGCAAAACTAGTTGATCCCTGACTCATCTGAGAAGTGGGTCCAGGAGTAGTCCTACTCTGCTGTAATCTCCCCGAAGGTCCTCTATACCCACTTCTAGGAACTGACTGATGAGCCACTACCATAGTCTTCATCCCACTGTCTGGCTTGGAAGAACTATTAGCCTTGAACTTCTTCTTCTCAACCTTCTCTAATCTAGCTTCCATTTCCCTGTTCTCAATTATCCTAGCTTTGTCCACCAGCTTGGAATGAGAATCAAATTCAAGTGCAGCTAGAAGTTTGAACAATAGAGCCATTAACCATCTGCGGAATCGCTGAATCCGTGTCGCTTCTATAGGTACTAGTGCAGGAGCAAATTTACTAAGCTGACTAAACTTCCTAGCATACTCTGAGACACTCATGCCAGGGGTCTGCACCAATCTCTTGAACTCCAGGGACTTAGCTTCCCTCACGCTCTCAGGAAGAAACTCATTCAGCACTAACTCCTTGAATCTCTCCCATGATAAATCCTCATTTTCCTGAAGCATACTAGAAATGCTTTTCTTGAACCAGTCTTTTGCTTCAGCCTTCATCAGATAACCCATAAACTCTATGGCTCTTCTGTCAGGAATTCTTAGAATCAACACTTTCTCTTCAATTTCTTCTAAGAAATCGGTAGGATCCACTTCACCCTTGTATTCTGAGGGCTTAAGCTTGAGAAACCTTTCAAATGATACCCCTTCCTCTTGACGCACTACTGGTGGTGGAACTACCGAAGGAATAGGGATTTCTAGAACCTGAGCTGGAGGTACCTGCTACTGCCTCTGCTAAGTAATGAACTCAGCTATCATTTCATAGTTCCTCTGCAGTTGGTCTAACTGCTGTGCCATATGAGCCACATCCACTGGTGGCATAGGAGGAACCTCCTTTCCCCCATTACCGCCTACAGAACTTTCTTTAAAAGGTAAATCCTGCCAAGGATGGCCTCGACCTCGTCCTCTGCCGCGACGTGGAGGCATCTCGATACCGATAAGAACAACAAACAATATCAGACTTACTACGCTCACTTACGCAGATATAAATACCAAAGGAAGATACAATTGGATGAAACACAAATCCTATGCTCTGTAGTTATCTTAATCAATACTTATACTAATGCTCATGCATCTCTATCTATCTTCTATGCTAAGGATTATAAACCTAGAGCTCTAATACCACCTCTGTCACACCCCAACTCCAGTGATGCGATGGTCCTAGGGCAAAGGTAGGCTTAAGGCCACCACAAACCTGTAGAACTCTTATATCCTGGATCTCATTAATATTACACATTCATACTAAATATAGATATCATATTATAATCATTTCTATAATCAATATAAGCATATTTCACATCTTTCTTTTATATATCATTTCATAAATTTTCTCTTGTTCCTTACTAATCAAAAGATGCATCCCACATCACTAAGGAACAAGGGTACCCAAAAGATAACAATTCATACATCAAAATATTATCATCCTCAAATGACTAACTACGGAGCTCTAGAGTAAACTCCCAATACATTTTGTGTCATAATACCATATAATGAATATACAAAGTCATATTTCAAAATAATTATAAATGAGACTTCTTGGAAGAATGAGTCAAAAAGCTTGATCTTCTCTACTAGCTCCCTCACGAGCTACACTATCACCTGAAATCCACAGAAGAGGAGTGAGCCTTCAACTCAGTAAGATATGAACATGCAATAAGGAAAGAAATACATATACATATATATATATATATATATATATATATATATATATATATATATATATACATATTTAATCCGAAAGAAATAGCAAGTTCAAAACCATGGGTACAAATCAGAAAGTGGTTAGGCTTACAAGAAACAGAAGTGCTCACAACTGAATAGCACTATCAAATATAATGGTAGAACTGTAGAGTGCATCGATAGCCATGCTACCTATCACAACAGAGCGCATCAGTAGTCCTTGCTACCTTATCACAAACGTATGCTTGGCCAGGCATATGCCTAGAGCTCGTGGTCCCCTCTAGGTGAAACACTAGTACAGTAACCCTACCAGCTAGGTTCCCAAAGTGCACGATAGACCAATGAATTTACTCTCATTGGGAAGAGCGTTCTATCCATAAGGTCATATGGTTTCATCTCACAAGAAACATATTGGTCACAAGACCATCAACATATATCATGATTTCAATCAAGTTTGACAAGTAGGAATCATGTGAACTTGATCCAAGAAAGTTGGCCAAGTCACTTACATTATATACATATATATATATAGAAATCACATGTAATAGCTGAAAATTTTCAATTTAAAGGTATCATAGAGTTTATCATTTCATGGTTCGATAATACAGTATCAAGCATATAAGAATTATGTAGGTGAACATTAAGAATATTGGATCATATTATTTCAAGAAAGTAGCAAACAAATGCAATATTCATACTTACCTCTATACAATTTATCCTTGAATTCCTTTCAGCAGTTTGGCTCACACAATTCTCCTCAATTTCCTTGATTTCCCTCTCCTAAGAAATTTCCTATAATATATAAAATTAGGGTTTTCCTAAATCAATAATATTCAACATGATTCTTTAATAATTAACCATCTTAGAGTTTCCATTCTTAATTCCCAATCATCAATTAATTTATCTCTTAAAGAAAAATATGCATTTAATTCGAATTTACTGTTCAAAGTCCATAAATTCTAATTCTTCCAACATTAATTACAATGTATAACCTTAAAATGCTTGCAATAAATTCCTATACACCCATAATTAATTTGTAATATCTTCCATTTTTGTTGTATTTTATTTATTTTGTATTTGATGAATTTAAATTAATTAAGGATATGAATGTTTTGAGAAGATGCAGTAATTTCTGGTTGCAGGAATTTGTGAGGTTGATTGTAGGTTCTTAAAGAAATAATTTGGAAAAGTGTAGAACATAGGAGTTGTGAATCTATGTCTTATCTAAAATTCTGTAAAATGTCTTGATAGAATTCTGTGTTATGTCCCTTTTAGCAAGACTTGTCTGATTGAGTATTTCTGCAGGAAGTCTGTGTGTATTTGAATTTTTCTAGGAATGACTGAGGCAGATTGAGCCAAAGGTGTAAACATGAAAAATTTTTATTTATATGTTTTGTTGTTGGCTGTAAAATTTTAGGAATTTTGGATAAGTATATCTCAGTGGAGAATGGAAATTATTAGACCTGTTTGGATGGATTATGGGCAGTAAGTCAGGGTGACATTTAGAGAGTCACCATGGTCTGTGTAGTTGCTCTTGTGATTTGAATTTTTGATATGTTGAGCCTCTATCTGTTTATTTTAAGTGGTAAAAAGAATTAGGAAGTTTAGATGTTTCTAGCTCTTTTGCGAGCTGGTTAAGTATAAGTTGTCGAGGAAGAGTTTTAACTTAGTAGGATCTTGTTATGGTGAGCCGTCAAAATGCGAAGTGACATTTTGCAAGCTAGGCAATGTGAGTTGGCGAAGTGGCAAAGTGGCAAGGTGAGACTGCCGAAGTGGCAATTGGCGAAGAGACATATGTGAGGTAGTATATGCAAAGAGGAATTTGGTGAAGAAGCATATACAAGGTGGCATAGGTGAAGTGGAGTTAGGCGAAGAAGCATATGCGAGGTGGCATATTCGAAGTGGAGTTAGGCGAAGAGGAAAGGTGAAGTGGCATTATGCGAAGAGGCAGTATGCGAAGAGGGAATGTGCGAAGTGGCAATTCGTGAGCAGAGTTTGGCGAAGAGGAAGATAGGCGAAGCGAATTGGCAAAGAGGCGAAGAGGCAAAGAGGCATTGCTGAGGCTGCATATGCAAGGAAGAGTTCGCGAGGAGAGTTTGACGAGGCAACATATGCGAGCTAGAATAGCGAAGTGGCTTTTGTGAAGTGGCATTGCCGGATCAGTTAGGCGAGCTGGGAAGTGCGAAGTGAGAATGGCGAGCTGGCTTATGCGAGGTAGCATTGTCGAGGCAAGTTGGCGAGGCAAGCTGGCGAGAGGGATTTTGGGTAGTGGCCTATTTAACCCAGTGGCCAGTGACGATTTTATGCACGATATTCTTTCTTTTTTTCTTCATTCTTCTTCTATTCTTCTCAGATCAGTTCAATTTCTTGTTTAAGGCATTAATATTCAAAATTAATGCATTAGACCTCTAGATTACCATATTTTAAGGCAGAAATTATCAGATTCAAGCATAATATTTCAGGAAGTCAGTTTTTGGAGAAATAAGGTAAATTTCATATTCTTTTAAGATTAATTAAATCTGGCAGTTAGAATAATTAATTATGGGTGTAAGGAATTTATTGCAAACATTTTAAGGTTATACATTGTAATTAATATTAGAGGAATTAGAATTAATGGACTGTCATGAATAGTAACATAAACAGTAAATTTGAATTAAATGCAGATTTTCTTTAAGAGATGAATTAAATTGATGTTAGGAATTAAGAATAAAAACTTTAAGATGGTTAATTATTAAGAAATCATGTTGAATAGTATTAATTTAAGAAAACCCTAATTTTAAATATTTGGGAAAATTTCTTAGGAGGAGAAAATCAAGGAAATTGAAGAGTTTGGAGTTGAGCAATCTGTTAAAGGAATTTAAGGAGAAACTGTATTGAGGTAAGTATGAACATTGCATTGTTTATTGCTTCTTTGAAATAATGAGACCGAGCATTCTTATTGTTCACCCATGAAATTCCTATATACTTGATATTGTATTATCAAACTAATAAATGTAAATTTATAATATTCTGAAACTGAGATTGACCCTTGTTCATGAGATTATTATATATATGTATATAATGCAAGTGACTTGATCAATCTTCTTAGATCAAGTTCAAATGATTCCTACTTGGTAAACTTGATTGAAATTATGATATATGTTGATAGTCTTGTGACCAATATGTTTCTTATGAGATTGAAACTATATGACCCTATGAATAGAACGCTCTTCCCAATGAGAGTAAATTCATTGGTCCATTGTGCACTTTGGGAACCTAGCTGGTAGGGTTACTGTACTAATATTCCATCTAGAGGGGACCATGAGCTCTAGGCGTATGTCTGGCCAAGCATGCACTTGCGATAAGGTAGCAAGGACTACTAATGCACTCTATTATGATAGGTAGCATGGCTACTGATTCATTCTGTAGTTCTACCATGATATTTGATAGTGCTATTTGATTGTGAGCACTTCTGTTCCTTTGTAAGCCTAACCATATTCTGATTCTTACCTATGTTCTCAATATGGA
>CANXYC012072754.1:0-90564 GCA_948193065.1 Aleurites moluccanus | reverse complement strand
TTAAACGCGTAGCTAATTTTAAAAAATTAATAGACAAAAATACCCTTATGAGTTTATAAGCAGTTTTTAAATTGTATTTTACCAAACACAAACATATAGCTAATTACTTTTAGAAATATCACTTTTAGAAAAATAACTTTTTTCTATAAGAAAAGCTATTTTTATAAGCTGTGCCAAACTGGGCCGAAGTGATCTAGCTTATTGAAACACTTCCATTTTCACATAAATGCGATTCCAATTTAAACCTAGCGGTCCAAAGCTATAAGCTAATTGAAGCTTATGAGTCTGAATAAATCCTAACAAATTGATTAGCAAAGTGAAGCTAAATATCACGCTTAATTAGGACCTCATGTTTCCAGAGTTGGTTAGAATTAAGATACTAATTAATTAACACATTTAGGATTAGGAAGGTTATAAATTATTAAATAAGTTTTACATTTTTAATATCAAATTAGTCAAAAAAAAATTATTATTTCAGAATTAGAAATGGATAATAAATTTATTAGTTATGGAAAATATAAAATAACATTAAATTATATTTAAGTGTACATATTAATAAAAAAGTTTATATTTTTATTATATTAATCTATCTTTTATATGTAAATATTATGATAAAATCATAAATTTTATATGTATATGTTTAATAATTTTTTAAAATAATATATTATAATAAATCTCAAGATTGTTAATATTTTTTTCCATATTATCATATTAAAAAAAATTACTAGTTTTATATGTGTTTATTTTTAACAAAACTAGAGTTGCAAAATTAAACCGGAATTTGTTGTGACATTATTAAAAAAGACATTATTAATTAATTAATTAACATTAATTAAGTGAAAGGTGCGCCCATGAATGGGGATAAGCTTTCTAATAAAGCAAATCAAGAAATAAAATTGAGATTGAAAAATATTAAAATTTTACTTATCGTCTATAATTGCGTCCTTTGATAGCGTGTCGGAGTTGGAGACGCAGAGAAGAAGAAATCTTGTCGGGATCATAATCTGAATCCCAATTCCTTTGCCGCAACTCAACGCAACGCAGCTTCCTGTCGATTCGAATACTCATTTCTCTTCTCTTCTCCTCTCCTTGCTGAAGCTTATTTTCTGCGCATTTGCTTTCAATGGACGAAGTAATGACGGCCGCTGATGCATCATCACGCTTTCGATCAGCTTCATCGCAGCCTTCCATTATTCCCTCTAATACTCCTCTTCTCGCAGCTTTCCTCGCCTTTGCTCTCGCTCAGTTCCTTAAGCTCTTCACCACCTGGTATCTCTTTTTTTGTCCCCTTTCCTTTGATATTGCATGAATTTACTTTACAAATGTTTTCAAGCAACTAAACTGAAGGATGTGTACTTTTAATTAAATGTCTCATGTTATTTTTTTCTGGGTTTTAATGGTTAAGCGTTTATTCTGTTGGGGTTGATTCCAATTTGGGGGTTGCGCTGGTTCCCCTGCGAGTAATGCTATAGGGGTTTTCTTGAGTACCATTAATGGGTGAGGAAAGCATTATGAATTTGAAGTTTGAAAGGTTGTGAATGCTCTTTCTATTTTAATATATATTAAGTACATTTCTGCAAGTAGTTAAAATTTTGTCGCTATTATAATTTTGCTGCAATAAAATTATCAAAATCTTCTGGTAAAAAACATACACTCAGTTGAGTCGGTTAGAAATGTTGCAGCTTATATAGTTTTGAGAGTTCTAATCTCAAACTAGTTATTGTATTGAGAGAGTCCAATTATATATAAGCTCATTCAGCATCTTATATTTAGTCTACGTGAGATTTATCATCTTAACAGTGTCAGTGAAAATACTTCCACATTCAAATAAAAGGGACGAAAAGGGCAAAGGCTAGACTATATGGTTTGAAGCTATAAGAAAAGTTTTGATATCCAAAAATCTCTTACTCTGGATAGAGCGGAAATGAGGAAAGAATCTGTGGGGATGGCCTCAATTTTTATGGGATTAAAGATTAGTTAAGTTGTTGTCAGCCTTTTGTATGAATGAAGTATGAAAACAAGAAGATTGATATTTGATGCTTAGTTTTCATCCCTCAAAGGACAAGTTGAGTGGTACTAGGAAAGTAGAATATTGAACCCTCTATGTAGTTATTAAATTATATGTGTGTTGAAGTTGAATATTTTGCAATTATGAGCTTGTGTAGTTGAGAATAATAGGTAATAAAATCGGTTCAAATAATCTATTGTTTGTAAGTCCACTTGTTTTTATGGTTAGAGTAACATGAAATTTAGTGAAAAAAATAATTTGTTTATTAATCACTTCATGTCCCCCCTACTTCCCTTTGTTCTCTAATGTATCATTCTATACGTGCAGGTTCAAGGAGAAGAGATGGGATTCTAGAAGGATGCTTGGATCAGGTGGAATGCCCTCATCACATACAGCAACTGTGACTGCTCTTGCAGTGTCTGTTGGTCTACAAGAAGGAACTGGAGCATCATCATTTGCTATTGCACTGGTCTTGGCATGTGTTGTATGTATTTATTAACCAGGTCTTGTTCATTCTTTTGGGTCAACATGCTTGATCATATTGAAGTTTAGTCTTCTGTTTGCATTTTCTATCTTATCTTTATCTACTTGTGAATCATATTTCATGTTAATGATCTGGTTGTTAAACTACAATTTAGTCAAATGAAAGTTCATGAATAACCCGGCATCATAGGCAAGGGTGGATTCTATTTTCAGATTGTTGGTGTCGTTTTGAAATTTTAGGACTGGAAGAAATTTCTTTCTCTGCTCCCATGTTCATGTGCTTTCCGCTCAGACAAATTATTCTTGTATATAAAAAAAATTGCCCTTTCTTTCATAATTATGCTGCCAGATAGTCATCTTGTGATTTATGGTGCAGTAGTTCTTGTGATGGCTTCTATGGTCATTTAAATAATCAATGGTGTCCGTAATTCATTTATAGTCAAGCTTCCTGAATAACATGTAACTTTTTGCAGGTTATGTATGATGCTACTGGTGTTAGACTTCACGCTGGTCGTCAAGCTGAAGTAAGACCATTTATTACAGTTAATGCTTGATGTAGTTTGTTATATGCATGTATTTTTGACTAAATTAATCAAAATCATTGTGATTCTGGTGAGATTTTCCAATAAAGACTGGATGATGTGAATAATTATCCATGCCCTCTGAAATAAATAATCTAATTTAGACTTGCAGGTTATCAGATCCACAACGTCTGCTATTTGTGGTTGCTTGATGTTGAGATTTTTGATTCTTAAATTTAATTTCTTTTAAAAAATATGAAGCGATAACTTTCCCTTAAATCACTTATTGTGTGTATTAAATAGGATAAACGTTGCATTTTTCATAGATTTCTTTGATTTTTATTGATATTTTCAATCTGTCAAGTTTGATTGTTGGAAACACCTTTATTGATCTTGACTAGATAACTGGAGGGAGACTTGGTGCTTGATGGAAAGGAAACTGCAATGTTTCCATTGAAATTCAAACCTGTTTAATTTGTATCTTCACAAACAAGACTTTGGAGGCAGCTTTTCTGTTAACATTTTTCAGTAGTTATGATTGATAAAGCATCTATACGTGAAAGAATTAGGCAGAATGGCCTTGTCCTCCAGTACTTTGCCAATATATTAGTTGGTTTTGGTTAATTTATTATTTGTCAGCCAACTAGTTTGTAAACTCGTGTCTAGTGGCACTGATCTTGACTAGATAACTGGAGGGAGACTTGGTGCTTGATGGAAAGGAAACTGCAATATTTCCATTGAAATTCAAACCTGTTTAATTTGTATCTTCACAGACAAGACTTTGGAGGCAGCTTTTCTGTTAACATTTTTCAGTAGTTATGATTGATAAAGCATCTATACATGAAAGAATTAGGCAGAATGGTCTTGTCCTCCAGTACTTTGCCAATATATTAGTTGGTTTTGGTTAATTTATTATTCGTCAGCCAACTAGTTTGTAAACTCGTGTCTAGTGGCACTTCTGGTCTTGACATTTGTTTTGAACATACTTTGTTTAGTGGATAGAAATTCAATGTAGTAAGGATGTGATCTTTAGGACACAACCACTGGTGAAACAACATTAGAGTAATGACTTTAAGTTTTTGATCATATTTTTGTTTTAGAAAATATTTGTGGAAAACATGTACTGACACGTTCAGACTGTTTGTTGATGTATCTTGAGAAAGGGGAAAAAAAATCAGATGTCCTTTAGTTTCCTGACAATCATTCTGCAACATATTTTTTCATGTTTGGGGGGCATGCCTGGCATGTAATGCTTATGCGTTTCATGCCTATCATTGATTTTTAAAATTTTTCCTCCAATATTTGTTTGGTTGTGTTTTTTCTGTTGTAATTTTTCTGTGCTATGATGTCAAAAACATTTTGCTCTAAAAATTTCATCCAATGCGGTCTTGTTAGATCTGAGGAGATTTTCTTGCAATTAGTGTGCTGGTGGTGTAGACTGCTGTAGCTGCTCATTTTTATATTTTCCTTTACTAACTTGTATGTTTTGCTTATTGCAGCTACTAAATCAAATTGTATGTGAGCTACCTCCCGAACATCCTGTTTCCAATTACAGACCTCTTCGAGATTCACTTGGTCACACTCCACTCCAGGTACGAGGCAGTTGTCCTTACATTGGTCTAATATACAACTGAAGTTAAATAATCTTTTTCTCCTCCATTAACTGGACTAAGGCATATTCTGTTAAGAGGAATGATTAATCCTTAATAGGACGGACCACCTTTTATGATCTAGATGCCAAACTCTTGTACTGTGTCTATTGGCATCAAATGGCACCAAATCTGGCATTTTTCTTTAGTGGACCGAAATCCTAGGTTTATCAACAATGACTTCTTGGCCATACGATCTTAAAGGAGCATTGTTACGTATGAAATAACACTAAAAAGGTTGGTCTGTTCTTTTTTTTGAATTTTGAGCCAACACAACAGTGTTTTCAAGCTCGAGCCTAATTCTGAACAACAAAAGATAGCATTGCTATGATTCTATTTTTTTTTTCTCTTAAAAATTCATACACATCTAATGCAGAGAAATTCCAGTAAAGTAATTTTACTTTCTTCCCAGTGTAGCTGAATAAACTGTCCATTTTACTGATACTATGACAAACTGCTGGTTCAGGTTGCTGCTGGTGCGCTGCTAGGGAGCATTGTAGCATTCGTCATGAGAAGTTCTAGCTAGGGGTTGATATCGTCTATTTAGCAAACACCGAACAGGCTGTGCACATTCTAGCAAAGCATAATTGATCCTCCATAGAAGAATCAAACTTGTTATACTGCCTGTGTGTTGAATTGGCATGTAGGATAACTCAAAGACTGAGTAACGTGTATAAATTTAGTTGCACACAATTTTATGTTCTTTTCTCTGTGTATGGGTTTTTCACTAATTCAAAACACATACAGCATTGTCCAAGTCGATCTTGATGCTATATTTTCAAATATCCATGTGGGAGAATTGTAAAGTTGATAGTGCTTGACAATGAACTTCGCTAAAGGGAAATAAATTTTTAATTCAAACATAAGAAGTGAGATTATTAGTAAATAAATTTTATAAATTTTCGCAAGTGATAAAGAGGTGGTAATTGAGTTGAATAAAACAATGTGCAGATTTATGAAAAGGATTATATTTAAATTGAATCAAAATCAAGCGGTTTAATTGAATATAGGAAATTGCTTTCCAGTGTTCTGATTTAGCTGTATTTGTATCAACAAATTTTCATTGTCCTGGGCGCCAACTACTACAATTCTGACGTCGTTTTATGCAGTCTGTGATATCTTGTACAGTATGCAAAATTCATCTTTCTGTTGTTCGGATTTCCATTTGCCATAAATTGTTAGATGCCCAAATTCAAAAATGGAACCGTTCCCTCTCTTTGATGTTGTGAAGGAGGGCAGAGAGGCGCTGCTCTACTAATTCCTTCTTCCTCCTCTCAGATGACGACCGACTCGAGCTCCAATGGCACAGGCAGGCAAGTTGCATGTTGGAAGCCGGAGTAAATATTTACTCTGCGAGAGTAGATGCAGTACACTCCGATGCATATAAGGTTCTTGGTCGGATTAATCGAGCTGGTCTCGAAGATGAACAAGGTAAAGTATTTGGAATTAATTTTAGTTAGTTAGTTCTATTAGTTTCCAATGTAGTGCTTTGGAAACAGAGCTTATCACAAAGACGGACAATGTCGGCAAGCAGCAAGATGGGAGTCATTCTAACAAAGAATCTAAGAAGAAGGTAAATAGCATCATTATATATTTCCTTGGTAAATGACATTCAAACACGCACATGCTCACTGCAAACTTGTGCAACTGATTTATGTAGATTTCACCATTATCAACGTTGGAATCCTCACTTGAAGCTCTGAATGCTAAGAGGTTTGATGGTAGGTGGATGCTCTGGATCTGCCTTTCTACCTTTTATTTTCTTTTTCCTGTCTTGCTTTAATTTGTTTCTTGGTTCAGTGGAAATTGCAGTGGATCCTCTTTATCACCAGACATCTGCACAATTTGATGAAGGTGGATCTAAGGGTCTCCTATTGAATAATCTTGGAGTAAACGGAGAATGCTGTTGATTCTCTTGAAGTGCCAGGGACGTGCAAATCAGGTTCACAGAAAATGATACTTTAGATGTGATTGATATCTCATTTGCCAAAAGTCTCTGAAATTTCTAATAAGGGCATTTGCCAGAGACATAATTGAATGCTAGTCCTTTTCTTTCAATTAAATCCATATCCTTGTTATCTTCACAGAATCTATTGAACAGATCGTGATAAACATGCTGGCAGAAGATGAAATTTCTCCAACTTTTAGGGACATCATTTTGATGTGAGATGTGAAAGATCGTCTTAAACATTTAGTGTAAGCAAGAACTTTGATGTGAGAGCTGATCTGTTTGACACTAGTGAAGTTGAGATGGAGAGTAGTTCATTTGGGAACTATGAAGCAAGGACCTTCAATCATGATGACGAGACAAACATTTTCAGTGAGAGCTTTGCTAACGAGTCTACTCTTCGAAGTCATCACAAAGTTAAATGTTATATAGGACTTTGCGACTTTTCATAATTTACAGCTTGTACTTTGCCTTTTTCACGATGCAAGTTTTATAAACATGGTTGGAAACTATTTATGAGAAATTGTAAGTCAATTGAGGGCGGAGTCTTTTCAACCTTATCTTTTTCCACGTCAATAAGTATTCAGATCCTCCTGCAATTTCTGCAGTACTTTGCATCACTTGATACATAAACTGCTTAAAACTTTATGAATAATCCCAATTAAAGAAATCACAAAAAATGGTATGTTGCCTTCTTATGCGCTGCAATCGTATTATATGACCTCGATTAAAAAAACAGATAAAATATATCTTCTTCTGGAAATCCTTGCTTTTCTGAGCATGATTTTTATATGAATTTCAAAATTTGGAATACCTCTGTGAGGAATTTAGATTCCTCGATCAAAATTGATGCATGTCTAATGCTGTGTAGTGTAACAGCTACAATTAGAATTATTTGAACCCTGTGATTCTGTAGTTCTCATGAAATTTTATGTAAGCTGTATTGAACTTGTTGCAGACCTGTTTTTAGCTTATTGAGAGCACATAAAATTCTATCCTTTGCAATAGAATTTCTCATGCTGCTTCTGTTTTAATTAATTAATTAGTTAATTTATATATTTAAGCTTTCTTATTTTCTTCCTTGTTAGGAATTACAAATTGACATGTTGCATTTTTCTGTTTTATGAAATTTTGAACTTCTTGAATTTTTGTCATTGAGAATATATATTTTTTCCTTAATATAAGGTTTGCAGGGACATGGTATCTTTCAAACATGTCTTGGCCACATTTCCTGTTAATTGCAGAGCTGCAGCTATTGAGAATATTTCACCCCACTTGCGCTTCATTTGCCTTTTGCATTTAGCCAGTGAGCGTGGACTAAGCATCCAGGACTGCCCCAGTTTGGATGATCTCAGTATACGTCTTCCTCTGTGCCAGACTATGGTTAAAGATCCTTTCTAAGTCTCAAAATATATAGTTAGAAGATACCATTTCTGTCGCTGTGGATTATTTTGTTCAATCAACACTATGAAAATGTATGCTCTTAAATATGTCTGTATAATGCACCAATTTCTTGCTGCTTTTTATTTTCTTTTTCGACAGGTTGTCAAACATGTTTTATGTTTTGTTCAGTTCATGGCTTTGCTTATTTTTGGTTGGTAAACCTACAATACTATTGATGTTCAAATTAGATTAAAAGCTAGAGCCTTGTTGAAGGATGACTTGCACTTTTCTACCATTGAAGTTTCATCTACTAATACCGCCCAAAATTAAGTTAATCATCTCGTTAAAATACTTGCGAACGAAAAATGATTCAGAAAACGTGACAGCATGGTGCGAATGAGACCTTGAATATTAGATGAGAATGAAACTTCTATCAGTAGAATTCAAATGTTTCTTTGGACTAAATGTCATTTATTTTGCACTATGTAAGTAGTGCAGTCTTGCACACTGAATTGAGATCTTAACATTTCTCTTGCACTATTTAATGTATTGTGGCATTGAGAAGGTTAAGTTTTCCATTTGAAGGCTTACCTGGAGCTATATGCCACTTCCGAGCTCGTCTTGTTGTGGTAAAGGCATTAGAGTGTGGGGTCTGCAGGATAAACTTAGGATTTGTCTTTTATAGGTGATTTAGTGGCTTACAGCCATGGCCAATTGACATCTACTCGCGTGATATAGAGGTGATGCGTGATGCATTCCCTGTTCTGGTCTTTATCAAGAAATACCGTGTGGAATACTTGCTTTCTTCGTATTTTTTTATGACAGTATCTTTGGTGCTTTGTGAGAATGAGGTCTATAGTTCAATTCATTGATCAAATGAAAATGACCCAAAATTGAGAAATAGGAAAAACGACTATAGTTTAACATGAACATGATGCTGTTATGGTAATTTGCAGGTATATCTTACCAAGATGTGGATGAGTCTGAAAAAATATATTATTTTTTTCTCTGTCAACTATTTTTTAGTTATATCGAAAATTTTTCAGAGGAATTGTTTAGGTTTGAACTTTGTACCTTTTGAACTATAAGGCAGATACTTGACTGTTGGACTTAAAAGTTAGAACATTACTAACTCTTTGAATCTTTCACAATCCATTGTTCTCATCTTTCTTAAATTTACATCACAGGATAAGCAAGATAAAATGAAATGCGTAGATGTATTGTAGCACCAGTCAATATATTCAGTGCATTGCATGGAGATGATTACCCTTTTTTTTTTTTTTTTTTTAAATTTCAAAATACGTTTTTAAGGATAAAAGCGAATCATTTTAGTGGTCAAATAGGGAAAGAGACATCAAAGCGTAGATTACTTAGTGATATTTTTCTCATACAAAAAAGAGATCATAAGAATCTCTCAACTACAGCTTATGGCGGCTCTGGTTATTTAGTTGATCTTGCCTCCATTATAGAATGATGATGATGATATGATTTCCATTGTCTGTGGCCCCTATTGATATGTAGGTCACCTATGGATAGTGTCTGTTTGCGAATTGGATATGATATGATCATCATTTTCGTAGTTTAAAGGCAGGCAAAAAGTAACACGACATGATAAACTTGAAATTTGCAAAAGAGTTTCTGTATCTTATGCTTTGCCACAGGCCAGCTTGAAAAAAGTGTGGAGACACTTTTATTTATTTATTTATTTTTATTGATCCACTTTTCTTGGGGTCATAAATGAAAAGAAAAACCAAATAGTAGTGAAGTCCTTGGGAGAAAAGCAATATGAATATGAAATTGAAAACCTTTACTATAGACAGAATGGATACAGAGACATAGGGATTGGGGCTATTTTGATGGGTCATCGAAAAAGAGCCCTAGCTTGGCAGACTATTTTTCAGTTTTCACACGGGTAAATTACCCATGGTATTTTTGGGTCTTATTGAGGCAAAATATGACACAAAGTTGGAGCTGAAAGACAAATTCTGACCCATATAAGCCTCAAAATAAGGCAAAGAGGGTGTTGGAAATGGACCACTTCTGCACTGATGCAACTGGTTATTTGGAAAGTTGGGGTTAGGGGCAAATGTTCTGGAGGGTGGGATGTAAAAAATGAAAGATCATGTTAGTAGGACCTACATCAGATGTCCCCAGTAGGGGCCCATTTCCCAAGAGCCTAAGCCTAAGACCAATAACTTGAAGTTTTTATGGGAAAAGAAAGAAGACCACTAGCAATAGCTGTCTTGGTCTTGTTCAAAGATTAAACAAACGGCAAAGGAAAAAAAAAAAGGAATATTATATAAATATACTTTTTTTTATTTTTTTTAAATTTATGGTTATTTTTTTTTAATATATATATTTAATATATGTGTAATATATTTTTGAAATATATTAATATATGTCATATTTTTGAAAAAATATTTTAGATATGCATAATTTTTGAAATTTTTTTTTTAGATATATAGTATTTTTAAAAAAAAAATTTTAACAGTAACAATAAAATATTTTTTTATTTTTTCAATATTTTTAAAAAAATTCCAAAAGAAATAAAAAAAAAAAGTAAAAGAAAGAAAGTTAAGGGCATGGGAATATGCTTTCACCGACCTTATCAGCCATTGTCCAATTAGATTCCAATATCCTCCCTTGTTGCATGTTCTATTGTCCCTAGCCTTCTTGCTTCCTACCCGACTCTACTTTTCTCAGTACATCACATTTGTTTTTTCCTTGTCCATTGGATTTTTTGTATTTCGTCTATATTTAATAATAATCAAATAATATAAAAACTTATGACAAGATAAGTGCTCAACCTAATACATACTTGTATTTTTTTTATTTTTAATTACAAGTATCTCTCTTCTTATTTTATAATTGATAAAATTAATTTTATTTCGAGATTCGTAACTTCTCTCTTAATATGTATATATTTATAAATTTATAAATGAGGAAGTGTTAAAATTTAAAATATCTTTAATTATTATTATAATTCACGTGTTAAATAAGTGTATTATTAGTTTCATTGCTAATATTTAATAATTAAGGTCTTATGTATAAATTTACTTATGTATAAATTTATCTCAAATTTTATATTTTTTTTAATTATACTCTATTTTAATTTATAGATAATTAATTTTTATATAATATTTTTTAATGAGATCCATTGATAATTTAATAAAAAAATGAAAAAACTTATTAAAAAGAAATAAGAAAAATAAAAAATAAATCTATCTAGATATCTTCTTGTTCTTCTTGTTGTACTAAAAATGGTTTTGTTCTTATTAATATACTGATGAGTCTCTAAAAATAATTTTTTTTTTTACTAAGTATAAATGTTAAATTTTTTTTAAGCGAGGAAAATTGATATGAATCTATTACTCATGAGAATAAATTGATATGAATTTATTATTCACGAGAATATATATAAATCATTAAAATATACTGATATCAATTAGGAAAGAGAATTGTGTGATTTTTTTTCAATTTAATTTTGTGGAATATAATTGCAAACAAAATTCTAAAATTAGGATAAAATTATATAATAATTTAAAATATAATATAATTATAAAATAATACAAAGTTGAGGGTACGTAGATTAGTCTATTGGGCTTTAATTAATTCACTCCGCTTACTAGGCTGCATAATTTGGAATTCAACGGGAATAAGAATATGCTTATATTATTGAATGAATATACAGAAAATGTAAACCCAATCTTTACCATAGACTGACCTAGTTTAAGAATTGATTGATCTACAACTACTGGAGAACTGAAAATGAAATTGTCTATTTGAAAATGCCATTGCTTTAATTAGCAATTGCTTAAATTTAATTAGATTAAGCAAAATTAATTGCATTGCCTAGATACGTACTTCCACTAGCCACCATTTTTTTTTTTAATTTATTTATATATTTAAAATTAATGATATATTTATTAGTTCCATTAATTATTATTATTATTATTTTTAATTTAACAGTAATATAATATCACAAGTCAAATATTACTTATTATATTAAGTTAATCTTTTCATTTGTATTAAAATAATAAATATCACATATTAACTAAATACAAAATATTAAATAAACATATATAATTAAATTTTTTAATTTTAATAATTAATTTTTGAGATTAGCACTCCTATAATTATATATGCTCATAATATTCATAATATGGTATCAGAGCAATTATTTTGCTATTTGTTTCCTCGTACACGAAATCCGCAAATATTTATTTTTATCTACGAGAGTGGTGCGGAGCTCTCCATGCATAAAATCCGCGACATAATATGGATCTGTCTCAATGGAGCGCATTAGAAATCCCACATTATAAATATATAAAAATATTAATGGGTATATAAGTGGTAAAAGTAATCATCCATATGAGTAGTTTTAGTTATTTTGGCAATGGTTGATCCAAACTCAATTTAAAAGCTTAATTATTGTGAAAAAATAATTTATACCCTTTATTATAATCATAATTCAGACTGAAATTTCAATTTTCGATATATTTCGGATTTAATTTCATCTAGTGGTTTGTTTTTTTCAAATTTTTTTCGCCGGTGATGAATTTTCAGATTTGTTTCTCTTCATAGCGAGTTTCTTTCAGTTATATTTCGCCTGGTGATGGACTTTCAGATTTATTTCTTCTTCCATACTGGGCTTTCAATTTCACCCGATGATGGACATTCAAATTCCTCTCTTCGCCTTTGTTGGGTTTTCAATTCAATTCAATCAATTTCCAATATATTCCGAATTTAATTTCATCCTGTGGTGAATTTTTTTTCAAATTTTCTTCATCCGATAATAGACTTTTAGATTTGTTTTGCTTTATAGTTAGTTTCTTTCATTAATATTTTTTTAGGTAATGAACTTTATTTATTTATTTGACCATGTTGGATTTTCAATTTAATGTAATCAATTTAGTTCTTATCATAAATTTATAAATCAATTTAGTTCTTATCATAAATTTATAAATATCAACTAAATTAAATATTATTGTGATCCAATTGTCATTGAAAGAAAGTATTAAAATAATAAATATCTCACATGAATTAAATACAAAATATTAAATAGACATATATATAATTATACTCTTTAAGATCAATAATTAATTTTTAATATTAATACTCTCATAATTATATATGCTCTTAATATTCATAATAATTTGATAAAAAACAAATCATTTATATTGAAATTAAAAAATTTATAAATAAAAAAAAATTTTCATTCATAATCTAATTTTAAGAATTGAACCGAATAAATAAAGAAAAGAGCAAACATCCTTCTCCAAAATCTTTCTTTGTCTCTATTGTCTTTCTTCTATATATACGTCCTTACACGGCGCTTACCTAGACTCTACTACCACAAACCCCTCTTGCTCTTTCTCCTTCATATATATAAAAAATCCTTCAAAATAAAATTAACCCACAAAACAAAACATAGTTTTATTTCTGAATTATTAATATGAGCAAGTTCAAGAAGTCTCAAATTCTAATGCTATCATTCTTATCTGCTCTTCTCTTTATAACACCCCTTTTATCTTCTTCTTTAAGGCCTAAATACCTCTACTTTATTATTAATCTTCTTATTATAGCTCTTGGAGCTGACGCTGGTCTTCTCTCTGCAGCCTTCTCCAAGCCTAATTTAGATGATCACAATAAAAAAAGTTACGCTATTCCCATTTCAGCAAAAGCAGCAATTTCACCCCAAGAATTATTAGTCTCTTCTCCTGAGCCTCCATGCTGTGAAAAGAAAGCTAGAGTCGTCGAAAAATCGGCTTCAGAAAAGATTGTTAGCTCTAGTGTTAGTGTGAATAAGTTGGAGAAAGAAGTAAAGAAATGCCCTTCTATGCCAAGTCTTTTCTTTATAGGAAGTGGAGATGTAGAAGATGTGGCTCCAGAACATGAACAAGTAGCAGAAGAAGAAGAAGAAGATCTTAGTGGGCAAGAATTGTTCACTAAAGCTGAAATATTCATTGGGAATTTTTACAAACAGTTAAAGATGCAAAGAGAAGAGTCTTGGAAGAGGATTTATGGGTTTTATCAGAAAGGCTTTTAAGTTTTAGGCCTTAATAAATAAATAAATTATTTTGATCAATACATTAATATGTTCTAGAATCATGTGATTTTAATTAATTATGATTAGACAGAAAGAGGGTTCAAATTCAACCATAACATTTCATTCATGGTTGATCATATATTATCCTTAATTATTAGCTAAAAATTGGGTTTTGTTTTGTACATATATACTATTCCTGTTATTAGTATTATAACAGGTGATGATTATATAGTAGTCATAGTACAAAGACACTCCAACGAATTTAATGTGTTGAGTGTCATGAGATTAAATATAAAAATGTATATTGATTCGTATCTGATACCTTATAAAATATAATTATTAATAAGATTTATTAATTGTGTTATCTATGGTTTTTATTATTATTATTTTTATGATGTAAATTATTTTATCTGCTCTTTAATTAATTAATTTTTATGATATGCAAAAAATGTTCACAAATCTAAAAAGTCCAAATTAAGATGTTACAAATCTCTCCGGTCTTATTCCATAGATATTACTTTCATAAATCTGGCAGTTTCAGAGTTCTTCCGATGAAGAGTTATTTTTCTTTTGACTTAAATTAAAAATCAATTGCTTAAAAAATCAAAAGAATAAATAAAAATAATAATGTTATACTATCAATTCTAAATTAATATTTATCTTTGAAGCTTAAGTATAAATTTCAAAGAGGCAGCAACAAAATCATAACCCAATATTGAATACCTACATAGATGGATATACTTGCCAACCATTCTATTTCTTAGAATAATTTTTTTTATTGGAAAAATTATTATATCAGTGTATGAACAATTTTTTTTATATGATAAATTTCTCTAACTTTTAAAAATAATGTTATATAAATATTTTCAACCACTTTTTAGTCATCAGAGTATTATTTTTTGCAACTCTAAAATATTTGAAGTCGTAGGTAAGGCAAGAAAAAAAAATGGATTGTTTAATACCAAGATAAATTTTAAATAGAGTTGAAGAGTTGCAAAGAAAAAAAAAATGAAAGTTGCAAATCAACACTTATATAATCTTTAAATGGATGAAAATATTAATAAGATATTATTTTTGAAAGTTGAAAAACTTATCAGATAAAAAAATATATGGAAATATTGAAATCATAGATCTTAAAAAGTTTAGAGAATATATTAAAAGTCCCATGAAAAAAAAAAAAAAAAACAGAATTCAAGTTAATTATACTTCTAAATTTAAAGCTATACATCACCAGATTTTTTTTTTTTTGAGAGGTATGCAAATTCGTGCTCATGTATATGTTAATCAAGAGACAGAAATAATTAGAAAGAAAAAAAAAAAATCAAGACGTTCTACTTTAGATGTATGCTCCATCTGTTTTTAGTTTGATATATTCCCTAATTTTTTTTATAATAATTAAGAAATTGGTAAGATTATTTTGAATTTTAACTTTACCATTAGATAATTTTTTTTTTCTCAACTAAGAGTTATAATTTTATCACTTGATAAAAGAATTTATTTGTATTCTATTAAATACTTTATTTCATAGGTATATAAATTTTAATTTCATTCGATTTATTTATTTATTTTTATAATAAAAAAAAATATTTGAACTTAAAATTTTATTGAAATTAAAAAGTATATCCAATTTAAAGTTAAACATATAAATGTCTGTGGATTTATTAAAAAAATACATTAAAGTAAAACATATTCCATAAGATTTGGTTTAAATTTGAAAATGTAGTTTCATGCAATGCAAGCATCAATGGCGGGTGACAACTAAATATGTAGGTACTAAAAAGAGAGGCAAGTGAATATACGGTGGGGTAAGTTTCGAGAATGTTCTTGCAACCTTATGTATTCAATTGAATGTAAACGTTTTTCTATGTTTCAGATTCTTTAATTTGGAATAAAAAGTTGAATCTCTTTTTTCTCAGTTTCACTTTATATCCCTTGATATGTGGTGGTGATGGTGAGAATAAGAAATAATAAGAAGACGACACTTTTTTTTTTCTTTTTTCTTTACTTTTTAAATTTAATAAAATTTTATTTATACGTATCGAACATAATATAATAATAAATATATATATATTTTTAAATAATAAATTCAGAATTATTTTTTTTTTTTTCTGAATTCTAAAAAAAAATTTTTCACTTATTTTCTTGGAGAGGCTGTTTGCTTGTCTTTATATGGATCCGTATCTCATATAATTGTTGTCTTGATATGTGCAATATTCTGATGCCAATATGTGTGTGTCAAATTTGAGATACGGTCATAAGAATTGATTTATGGTTGTTTCAAGATATATCAGCTCATATCATTTTGATCCATGCAAAATTGCAAATCATCTTTTTCCCCTATTATTTATTTTCTTTTTCTTTATATGAAAATTTTCATATGATGTGATTCATAATGGGCCCACATTTACCTCAAATTATTAAAATTTGATAATCTTTGCTTTTCTCTTCTGTATACATTGATAAATTACTATTTGTATATGATATTTAATCTAATTAATGAAATATTTTTTTAAAAAATTAATTTTTTTTTTAAATTTTGATTCCATCTAATTAAATAGTAATTTCATTTAATTTTTTAATAAATTCTATTATAAAATAAAAAGAAATTTAAAAAATAAATTATTAATACCTAAAATCCACTCATCCCTATACTCTCATCATTCTTTCTCCAATTATCCTAAAAATAAAAAAAAATTGACAAAAAACAAAAATAAGCCACAATCAATGTCCAAAAAAAATAATCTCCAAAACAAGCAAAGATAAGCCAATTTTTTATTTATATTATAGATTTTTTTTTTTTTAATTTGAGAATTTTTTTTTAATTTCTCTTAAAATTTAGAAAGAGAGAACATTTTTTTTTATTTGTATTATAGATTTTTTAATTTATTTTATAGATTTTTTTAACTTGAGAGTTTTTTTTTTAAATTTATGTTATAATTTTATTTTTTTTGTTTGATGTTATATACATATAGAGAGAGCTATTTTTTTTTTTTTAATTTATATTATAGATTTTTTGAATTTACTTTACATATTTTTATATTTATTTGAGAGATTTTTTTTTTTCAATTTGTGTTAATATATATATATATATAGAGAGAGAGAGAAAAAACTTTTACATTTAATATTTTTAAGAGAGAGAGTGTATTTTACCATTTAATATTCATATTTTTTTTAAATTTATAGAGTGTATTTAATCACTCCCTTTAAAAATTAATTAAAGATTAATTACTATTTTTTTTTATAAAATTATTCAATATAGTAAGTCATCTAATTTTTCAAAAATACACTAACATCCTTTTGAGGAATATTAAAATATACTATTAAATTATTCCGTCTAATTTTATGTAAATAAGAAAATTTAAAATTTTCATATGAAATTAATCTATTTGTATGATGGACTACTTTATGCGAGAGTTGACACACATAGAATTAATCTTAAAACCATAAAAACCTAATATGAATTAATCTTTAGAGTTGGGTACATGTATCTGATCTAAGAACCATCATGATATCAAAGTCTCTGCTAACTCTTTTCCATCTTGATCTTGGTTTAGGATTCTTGAATTACACCCCAAAAATAAAAATAAAAAAATAACAATGAAGTGAAAAGAGTATTTATCTAATTAGGTTCATAGCAGAACTAATTCTGAATATGTTGTTTGATGCACACAAAACTCATTGACCTATGGAAGATTAATTCTGTCAAATACTATATATACAATGAAACTTCGATGCTTCCAAGTCCCATGCTTATATATAGAATCAGATCAATTGTTTTGCAAGTGGAAGTCTTATGAAATTCCGATGCATTTTTGCATCAAATGTGTTCATACAAAAGGGTAAATTAATTATACTTGTGATATTTGTTATAATTAGTATTTGAGTTTTCTTCTACATATTTTAAAAATTAACACTTGTAATTATTATATTAACTTTATTTTAAGAAAAATACTAGATTTTAGAGATTACAATATTTTATACTAATAAAATAATGTTTTGAAATTTTAATATTTTATTAAAAAAAACTTGATTTATTAAAATATGATTTGATCAGTAATATCACTGGTTAATTTTCACACATCATATTAAATTCACTTATTTAATATAGTCAAAGACAAACTATTATTAAAGAATTCATAAATGAGAAAAAAATTCTCATTTATGATTGATCAAAGTGTTCTAATTAACTGGAAATTGACTGTCGTTTTAAGCATACCAACTCATTGTCGTATTCAAGCAATTTATATATGTATTAAATTAGATGTCAACTTAAGAGCCATATTGTTTGTATGTCACATAAAATAGAAATATTGACACTTCAACAGCCAAATATTTAAAAAAGAAAACAACATCTAACACATGCTAGTCTTTTCTGATAGGGCAATCTTGTGCCAGCAAACTGGTTTCCCATGCCAAAAGAAAATTTAGAGGATATATATATATATATATATATATATATATAAAATGAATCATCGTTGCAGTTCAGATTTCACCGTCAAAGGTTGAAATATTTAATGGAAAATGAATATATAATAAGAATGAAGAAAAGGCAACCCAATTGATCACTCAATTGTGGTTGTCTTTCTCTTGTACAACTTGCACGAAAACAATATATTAGAAAGTTTTAAACAGACTGTACAGAATCAAAACAAATGGGAAAGGAGTCCAGAAAATCGGTGCTTAATGCAACTTCAATAATATGCATAATCCTAGTAACTTCTCTTTGTACTGCTTTTTTTGCATCAAAGAACAATCAATTTGAACATGTAATTACTCTTGTGATTGCAAATTAATAGTAAGCAATACTTAATTAATTTGGCAAAATTTGGTGGTATTTTGTCTATTGACTTGATGTGTTTGGACATTGAAGGGAAACACAAGTTATCAAACTGGAGAGAGAATGCTAATGGAGGAGTCAAAGAGGAAGAGCCTCTAGAATTTCTTCTAAGAAGACTAGTGAGAGGTTCTCTTTCTGCCTTAGAACATTTAAGTCATTTGTATTTTCTATTTCTTCTTAATTGCTTCAAAAATTCATGTTTAAATCTGCATACAGGTGAAGATAGAATCAAGCTAGAAACAACTGGCTTTTCTTGTCACTCTGACGTTCACACAGAAGTATGTATTGCAAAGAAACCAGTAAGGATCAACAATAATGAATTAACAGTTCACTTACCAAGTTCTCAGGCTGGAGTCAACGGAATGATCAAGCCTTATGCAAGGAAAGAGGATCAGACTGCCATGGAAAGGGTTACACCAGTTCAGATACTACATGGAAATTCCACTGAACTTCCATCCTGTCATTTCACACATGATGTCCCGGCACTGATCTTCTCATCCGGCGGTTTCACAGGAAACCTATTCCATGAAATCAACGAGGTTATCATCCCTCTCTTCCTTACGTCCCGCCACTTCCGTTCCAACCTGCAGTTTGTCATCACTGATTATAAGCCTTGGTGGGTTAGCAAATACAGCAGGATTCTGCAGCATTTGTCCCGTTATCAGATCATAAATCCTGAAGCTGATAGAAGTGTTCACTGCTTTCCAGGAGCTGTTATTGGGCTTGTGTATCATGACAGTCTCGCAATTAACTCGACCAACATTCCAGGAGGGTATTCCATGCTTGACTTCAAGCATTTCCTCAGACAATCATATAATCTGAAGATTAAGAATGTTTTGGAGATACAAAAGCCTGTGCTGATCCTTATTTCTCGTCGCAAATCAAGAAGGTTTTTTAATGAATATGAAATGCTGAGAATGATGGAGGAGCTAGGATTTCAAGTTATTGTAACCAGGCCTTACAGGATGTCAAATTTAGAGAGATTCGCTTCTGTGCTCAACTCCTGCAGTGTTATGGTTGGAGCCCATGGAGCAGGGCTCACGAATGAGGTGTTCCTCCCTGATGGGGCCGTAATAGTGCAAGTGGTTCCCCAGGGGTTGGAATGGGCATCGGCAAACTACTATGGTGATCCGGCAAAGAAGATGGGTGTAAAATACCTCGAATACAAGATCCAGCCAGAGGAGAGCTCCCTCTTGGACCAATATGGTCATGATCACCCAGCAATTGTTGATCCCAAGTCAATATTCTTGGAAGGCTATTCTGCTGCCAGAAGTGTGTATGCTGATGGACAGAATTTGAAGATTAATGTGACAAGGTTTAGGAAAATCATGGTTGAAGCAAAGGAGCTCATTGGGCACTCTCCTTTGAATTGAAAACTTTGACATTTCAGTTGAAATTTCACTGGATAGATACTGTTAACTGTAACAAGGAGCAGTTGAAAATGCATCACACAGACCAAGCAACAGCATCTAAATATTGTTGACCAATAACTTTAAAAGCTGCAGTACCCAATCTTAGGATAATTAGTTCATAATATACTGCACAATCATCATTCTTCCAACTTTGCAGCTAGAACATTCGACATTACTCGGTGAAGTTTTACGGAGGAATTATAAATGATACAAATCATAAATGAAACTTTGAATAAGGAAATATGAATGCTACATGAAACTATCTGATATCGGATGGCAACCAACAACTAGGTTAAGCAGAACGTTAGCAATTATGTTAAGACTAGACATCCAAACAGTTGCGGTAAATTTACAAGTTTATAGATCATAAGCAAGTAATAGATAGTGAATAAAGTGTGGATCCTATAAGAACGAAGTGAATAATTATCAAAATTATAATTCACTCTATTATTTAAATGATCAATTTAAGAATTTAGATTTAAAAGTAAACTAAGATTAATGCAAGTAATTTAAGAATTAATTCAAGATATGATTTAAGGCCTAGGATTTAGATTTTATTAAGCGATTGCTTATGACTTTTTTATATTTTAGATTGATTTTATCTTCTTAGAATTAATGATAATTTTTTTTTTAATTTATATAAAATTATCTCGCAAGACACAACATAAATATTCATGTTAACCTTATATTTACTTTTGTGATTACAAATAATTAATACAAATCCATTAAAGATTAATAGAAATCTCATAAACAATTATAGGTATGATATCCCAACGAACTAATATTATACTTTCACCCTCTCCTGTAAATTTCTAAGAAAAATTAAGAAAAATTTCTAAAGAAACTTGCAAAGAATTTGAGATAGAAAATCTTTATGATTAACTTCTAAGAATTCTTGAATTCCTCTCTTGCAAAATTTCTAAGAAAACTAATAAAAATTTCTAAAGAAACTTGCAAAGAATTTGAGGTAGAAAAACTTCATGATTAACTTCTAAGAATTCTAATTTATATATAGACAATAAAAATTAGATTCAGGAGGCTTAGGTAGTCCTTCGAAACCTAGGAAATTTAAGAACGGGATTAACCTTGAAGTTGATCTAGGAAGTAATTTTGCTGAAGGAAAAACAATACCGCAGGTCCATCAGAGGTGCACAACCGTGCACAAGCCTTCTTGCACGGCCATGGACTTTCCTTTTTTCATCTGGCTCGAAAAAAGATTTGGGCAGTTCCAAAAATATGTGCACGGCTGTGCGCAAGCTCCCTTGCACGACTGTGCATTTGCTTCTCCATTATGGCGTAAAACCAATTTTCAGACAGACTCATAATGAATGGCACGGCCGTGCACATTCTTTCTTCACAAAGAGCACTTCTTTCATTCCTCCCGCTTTCGACTTTTTTCCACTTGAATCCTAACTTCCGATTTCCTTGAATTTGCATAAGAATCTTCCAAGAGTACTAGGAAAACAAAACATACTATAAAAGTGAAAGTAAAACAAAAACTAAGAAAACCAAAACAAGGACAAACAATTGATGGATAAATCTTACAATTAACCCTTAATAATAATAGCTTAATTTACACTTATCACAGACCTCATAGCCATGTCCAGTTGTCAAACAGGTCCAAACTAACTAAAACAGCAGAAGTTATAGTACACCCTAATATCATAGACCAATCCTGAGCAAATAAAAAGCCAGGAATGCAGTTATTCATCTCTAGGCTATGCTTGCATTGCTGTTGAATGATAAATTTGGCCAAAGATACAGCCTTAACTCAAGATGTGCTTGATCAATCTGTGCATTTGACTGAAGCAGATATGAAATCCTACCAGCCATAAGAGCTCGTATTGCAGGTTATTTCTGGATAATAGAATCACAGATAATTTGATTCCTTCAAAGCTCGTATCATTAATGAAGCTGCAGAATTTTCTGCGTCTTTAATTCTCATTTTTTCATCTCCCATCATATAGAGCATACCATCTACTGTTGCAATCCGAGCTGAACATACAAATTTCTTCTCATGTGCAGGACCTGTTTCTTTCTCAATGCTGCATGTTAAAGCAAAGAAATAAACATCATAATTTAATATTTAAAATATAGATAGAGAATTGGAACATTGATAAGAGATAACAGTCTAGCAAAAGCAAAGAAAGAGGTGAAAATTATATATCCAGAGTAGGCAGGGGCAATGCATGTGACTTATCAAGTAGCAAATTCTCAGTAGCTACTGTATTATAACCATCATATAGTTTTTACTTGCCAAATGAATGAAATCATAACTAAAAATAACAATCAGCAGATAATCTAACAATAGTCGAGGAAAATTAGACTTCTTAATTTTTTTGATTTAATTTAATTCTTAATTATGAAATTCAGTTTTTTCTTATAAATTCTCAATTTAGGAAATTCACGGTTGGTTTTAGTACTATTTAGGAATTTTCATTATAAGTAGGAATATTTTAACACTGGTTATATCTGCCCTATTTAGTTGTTGTAGTAGTATTAACTGAATCTCTATAAATACCTATGTAACTCATATTTTGCTTGAGCTTTCAGAATGGAATAATAAGAACTTAATTTGAAACGTTTCAATTCTAGTTTTTTTCTTCTGTATTTCTAGTTTTCCAAACTGAATTGAAGATGAATTAAATTAAAAAATTCAATCAAAATACCTCTTGGATCTTGTACTCTCAGTAGATGAATTTGCAAATTTTCTGCATTGATGTTAATTAAGAAATGTTGTTCCAGCAGTCTGATACATTTTCTCCCCACCTTATGTTATGGTCCTAGGATACAAGAAATGAATTGCTTGAGAAAGAAACCAATTATTTACAGAGCTTCTCTTTTTAGAATCACAGAACCTTTCTCAAAGCCTTGAAACCCTTTACATATGTTCATCCCCCACCCTCTTCCCCCAAATACCAACCCTCCAAATCAAACGTTTTGGCAGATCATTTGTAAGTAGGATTTTCTTAGGGCTAAAAGAAGGGAGTTAGAGTTAGAATCAATAGTAAACTAATAGGTTAAGCATAAAAAGCCAATATTGAATCAAGCTTCACCATTGGATCACAGCAAAACGTTAGGTAATATGCATATGATTTTAAACTCACAGACCTCTTCTAGAACCTATATCTTCACATTACATATCTTTATGTGAGTTCACAAAAGGAGTTCTAACGAAAAATAGCCAAATCTCAAAAGACACAAGAGTATCAAACCATGAAGCAAATACAGTGCAGGCAATAGGCATCAAACTTGCGAATATTTTCAGGCATCTAAGTGTCAATGTTTAAATGTGTTGCCAATAGAAATGAATACCTGTAACTGGGTTTCGGCCATTTTAACTTGCCACAGAGTTCATGTAACTTATGTTTTGCCCCTTCAATCTCAAATGGCCCATTGATGCCATCCAAGACATTAGAAAGACCACCATTAGAAGGCATGGAATGTGATAATTTTAGTAAAGCCCCCTTGGCAGCATTAAGCTTTGCAATTTCTTTTTGCTCAGAAGAACCAGAGACAACAAATTCACCATCAACATATACACTGGCAATACTTTTTGATTTATTTTTCCAGTGTATGATATCAACTTGTTTCCCTTGCTTTTGGCACAGCTCAAACAACATCGAAACTGGTTGCGGTTGTTGCTGCAAGTCTTCAAGGGTAACAATGGGCTCTAAAAGACTCCTAAATATCTAGAAATGCAACAACATTCCAAAATGCCTTATATCCAATTGTTAAAGAAATAATCTGAATTCAATCAACAATAAACAGCAAACAACGCACCACCCATAATCTTTGAAGATCATAATTGGTATCAACACAGACTGCAGCAGCCACGGACTCCACAATATCAGCAAGAATTTTAGGAGCTTTCACCGATCCGCCATGAGCAACAGAATCATTTTCTTCACTCACCGCATCAGTAAATTCCCTAACCTATAATAAATTAACCAAAAAAAAGGTTAAAAATCAAACTACAAAACATTTCCGATCTTTTACCTAATTTTACCTTATCGTCAAGAGAAGCAGCGTTACGCCTCACAAACTGATAAAGACCATGCCTGATCGCAACTCGCGCGAGTTTCTCCGTGCTGATATTAGCAGCACGCAACAGAGACAACTGACCAGGATCGAGCTGAGGATTAGCTAGAAAAACATGAACACTGAAGGCAAAACCAAGAGCGGCGTCGCCGAGGAACTCGAGACGCTGATAAGAGGCAGAGTCGGTATAAGAGGAGTGCGTTAAAGCTTCCTCAAGAAGGCGCTTGTTTTTGAAAGAGTAGTTTAAGATTCTTTCAACGGCAGAGACTGATGCTTCCATATCGGTTGACGGCGGCAATGAAGGTGTTTCGGCGTTGATCATAAGAGGAGTGGTGGTGGTGTTGTCCGGAGGTGGTGGCATGAAGAATACGGAGTAACCATGGGTGAGGAAATCGGACTGATGACGGAGAAAGCGGTCCATTGATGAATAACAAGAGCAAGTATTTTCAGAGAGGGAAGTGAAGAGTGAGTTTATGAAGGAAGCAGAGCGCGTTGACTTACAGGTCGTGAACTGGTCTCCTGCGACTAATAAATTTTAATAAAAAAGCAGAGCGTAATCTAATAATCCTACAAGGGTGGTGTGACACTTGTAATGTACGGCCATTACCAGAGTAGGATGGTAGAAAGGAATATTAGATCGCACTGTTTGCCTGTGTAAAGTTTAATTTTATTTCCATTTTTTAGTTTTTTTATTATTAAATTATAAGTTTTATATACTGAATAATCAATGGATTAATTTTTTTTTCCCTTACAATCCATAATTAAAAATAAAAATAATATCGAATGACTATAGATTAATTCAAATCTCATTATTTTTTTAACTTTAATTTTTTTTTTTATAAAATTTAAATTTTAACTTCCATTTCTACCATGCACCATTTTTGAATTTCATTAGTTAAATCTTTAATAAAGAATTTTTTTCAGCATTAATTTATTTTCTATTAGTTGTTATTTTTGAGCATCAAGCATTCTTCTTTTCTTTCTCAAGTCCCAATTTCTTCTACTTCATGCTTTTGATATTGTAGAAAGAAAGGTGATTCAAGACCTCTCTTTCAATTTTCATCATTATCAATCTCACACTTAAACTCAAACCTAAATCGTTCGAAAAAAAAAAAAAAAAGAAAAAAGAAAACAATTTGATTTCCAAAATCAAATTCATAAATGGCTGATCAAGATTGGGAAAATTAGGATATCTTACTATTTATTGAAGTTACATTTTCTAATAACCCTAGCTATATGATTGTGTTTATGCAGTTGAGATTTTAAAATCGCTTAATTCTACAGTCGCTCGCTCAAATATATATCATTTTCTATATTCGATTGCTGACTCAAATATGTATCATTCTCCATCTTCTCATTCAATAAATTTGTGAAATAGTGTTGTAAAAATTATTAAAATAAATAATAAAAAAAAACTTACTTTATTACTATGCTCAAATTGATAGCTTAATGTCTTGTCTAATTTAGACCTATTTTTTTTTTTTTTTATCAAATAGTTGCAGGACTCTCTTAGAACTCGTCATTTGTTGTCTACATTCATGTTTTGATAATGTCAAAATTTTGTTAAATCATTCAAATACTTAATAATTATTATCAAGTATTTTTACTGATTATAAAGGTGGTAAAACCCATTCTTGAAGCACAACCAACATTTCTTTTAATTGAATTTTAAAAATTTGGGATAGAGAATAAAATCACCCTTGTTATTGAAAAAAGTACAACATTCAAGAAAGTCACAAATGTTAGTCACTGAAGCAATTAAGGAGAGGTAACAGTCATTACTAATTTGTAATGAACTTTACCCATCAAAATGAAATTGACCCTTTTGACAAAGAAAAAACTCATATTTATTCATAGAAGTCGTCACAGTTAGTAGAGAAAAATTACAAACGTTGCTGAACAAGCAAAATCTGTAGAGAATTTTTTAAAATAACGTAAAAATGAAATCATTTTCACTTCAGAACAATTATATTTTTAAACCTAATTTAAAGATCTATATATGAGTAAAGTTTCTAAGTGAAGAATAAGTGATATTAATTATATCTAAGCTCCTAATCTTCAGATTTATTCTTGCTGTATTTTCAGAATACTTGTACTCCATATAAAATCTTGTGGTATTCATGATTAAAGCTTTGTGCTTAAAGCATTTTTTATAATAGTTTTCTTGTGAGTCTTGAGAAACATTAAAGCATCAAAATCATTGTATTTGATTATGTGTTTAGACTCGATCTCAGAAATCTAGTGTGAGAGGCAAAATCCTTGATCAACTACGAGTATAAAGATATTTGTACATGAACTTAGATTGATAAAATCCTAAATCGAGAATTTAGGAGAAATGGACATAAAATAAGAGTTTACTCCACGAGTAAAAAAATTTCTCTAATTCTTTCTTCCATTTACTTGTTTTGCATTGATTGTAATAACTTATTACATTTAGGGTGTACTTACATTATTAGATTTCAACCTCTCATTCATCCCCTTCTAGGAGCATTGCCTTATAAGTCGGAACACCAATTCTCTTAAAAGCTATGCTTTCCTAAAATTAACTGCCAGTGGCAAAAATAATTGCATATATTACAAATCCTTAATTTGTGTTAAAACAAAAATGGACTATAATTTGTAAACAGAGAGAGTAATAAATAATTAAATTTAACTAATTAAATTTAGGCATTACTATTTTCACAGTTATATTGTTATTGCCACAATTTAATAAATATATTTTATCTCATTAATTAATTATAATAATAACAATATGGGATATGAAAATAGTAATTAATTGATCGTGATAATAACAATATGAGATGTGAAAATAGTAATGCTCTTAAATTTAATAAAATTTAGAAAATAAGTTGAACAATTAAGACCAGAAATTGAGACTAGCTTTTAGCTAAAAAAAATCAAAGGATCTTGTGAAAGCTTTCTTTGCTAAAGAACCTGCGAAATTGTCGGCACTCCTGGCTGATAAAATGTTATAGAGGGAAAAAAGTTTAGAGGCTTCATCAATTTCAATCAATGTTCTCCAATATTTCCAAGATCTGTTCAATCAGCATTACTCAAGTAAAGGTAAGAAGTCTAAACTAGATTAATATCTCTAATGTTTAATGGATGATCAAGATTTTAGAATCATCGTTGACTACAATACTAATTAAGAATGAGAACATAAAAGAATGCAGTTTAAATGATTTTCAAAACATCTCAGATGTGTTTACCTAAAGAAAACTACAAAGTCGTAACAAATAAAGATAGTAAAAATGTATTTAAGATATATATAGTACAATAAAAAGCAAAATTGAATAAAAAAAACACTTGTCACAAGCTCTCTGCGAAAAAAAGGAAGAAAATCATTCACGAATAAAAAATGTGAACCTCTGCAAATGATGAAATAAAAAAAAAATCTATTGCCACAACTCTAAAGTGGACATAAAAATATTATAAATTTTTCTCATATACTCTAATAGTCGCACTTAATTTGATTATCCTTTTTGAGTTGGCAAAAAGGATAATTTGCAGCAGCAACAGCAGACAGGCATCTTCTCCACCCAGAAGACAAGGACAAGTAAAGCAAAACTCAAAGAGCAGGGCTCATAAGACATGAAATAAAATATTGATTTTGCTATTTTTTTTTCCTTACAATTATAGACAATCATCTAAAATTTGATCCATAACAGTCTAGTCCAATAGCAGCAAGAGCATAAAAGAGTTGGAGTAACCCCTAAATAAAAACAAGAACTATAACACACTTCCCATTACACATGAACAACACTAACAGCTACTAGCATAGAGACGAGACTGAACTTTTTTCTTTTTTTGCGTCTTCTATGCCAATAAAACATTAATTACATTAATCAGATGATGCTAATTCACATAAAAAAATCATGTAAGACGATGAGTCATCTGCCTTTGACGCTGAATTGCAAAATAACAGCAGATAGAATCAGAAGAAACTTGTGTAGCTTAACTTAATTCACAAGCATGTGATCAAAACCTCCCCCAGGCTGAAGCCCTGGAACCCGATTCACTCCTACATTATGAAGCAACTGCTGCAGCCATCGCCTTGTTGTTGGATCTTCCTGAAAGTATTAGAAAGCCCATGAAAATTAAGCATGGACCTTGAAAGACACTAGATTAAACATAATGACCCCCATTTTCACCTTCCATCAAGAGGCAAATGGAAAAAAAGCGAATGCATTTAGCCTTTGGAATTTTAAGCATAAATATTCTGTATCATCAAATGTCAACTGCAATCTGCATTGACCAGTGGCTAGTGCCAAAGTAATCAGTAAATGCAAATCATGAAATCGTGATCCAGCATTAGTCACCAAGCTATGGTCTTAGTTATTATACTGCCACAATCTCCATTTACCCAATTCCCCAATGCAAAAATGCAAATCATGAAATCGTGATCCAGCATTAGTCACCAAGCTATGGTCTTAGTTATTATATTGCCATAATCTCCATTTACCCAATTCCCCAATGCAAGGAGCCAAGGACCTCAAAGACTAAGAAAGAATTACCACCTTAAAATAATAAAACCCTCTTCCCAATCAAATTTTGATTAGGCAAAGATACATCTGTTCCTGAAACTTTAATTAGTTGTCCATCCTGCTTAATACATTTGATTCTAACTCATTGTTCATGCGGGCACTATTAACAAAAAGTAGCATAAGAATTTCCTCGACTGGGTTAATATCCAAATGTGCTATCAAACAAAAACTAGCTCATATAATCTGTAAAAGAATCACAATGATAACAAAAACCAAGCAACAAACAATCTGGTTTCCTTATAGCTTGGTATTATTGTAACAGTATAAAAGGACTTGCAGTATAGTATAACAAGCTAAGAATTACCCTTCTCCAGAGGATCATAAGGTTTATGTTTCAACATCACAAATTGCAGAGTAGTACTTACACGAAGGCAACTACTAAAGGTGGCATCTCTTAGCATGTCTGGCAGACAACTTCTTAATGCATCACAAGCCCTGAATTGCAAAAATGATAGAATATGCAAAATGTGAACCAAAATGAATGTTAGATAACAAATGTGAAGGAAAAGAACTAAACAAGCAAAGTGAAGAGGGGGAAGCAGTCGACTTGGAGCCACTACTAATTTGGCATTGTACGTACCTTGGATTATCTGACAGTCGAAGATAACATCGAATGATATGTTTTAACAACCTAGATGAGGGCTGTTCAGCTAGCGCTGCAACCATGTTCCCCAAAACTCGACCAACTGCAAAAAACCTTTCGGCTGTAGTGCAAATATAATCCAAGCCCACATCATCCAACAAAATCTTTTGTACTATAAATGTTGCAACCTGCCATCAGAAAATCTTTTGCTAAAGGTGGAGTAGCCTAACATCACAAATATCAAAACAATAACCGCATGCACATGTCTGCAACTTTGCATTTTCAGACATCGCATACATCTCATTTTTTTTTTTTTTTAGGACTTCTAAAAAGTCAACTTCATACAGATTTAGAAGGAAAACATATTATTGTCCAATTTACACAAAATAATGGATTAATTTCATTCATGGTAACTGAATTTATCATCAATTTCAGCATGATCACTAAATTTCAATTTTACATCAACAAATCATTCAATTATATTTTTTATTTCAGTAAAGTCACTAATTGCTAGATTTTGATAATATTTCAACCATATTCTTTTACATATTAACCTAATAATTTTTTAATATAGTTCTATAGGCAATAGGGCTGTCATATTTCAGTCATCACATAAAAAACTTGCAATCTACACGAATTTTAGCAATATTACTGGAACAATATTAGATTTGAGTGATTTTGCTGATCACGACAAGCCATTCCACTCTACAAAAACTAAATATAATTTACTGGTTTGTCGATAACTCAGATTGGAAGAGGCAATACACAAAAACACACTTGCACATTCTTAAAAGTGAATCACAATCTTTTCTATACTAAAAACCAATTGAACTGAGAAATTTAAAGACATTCTTCTAATACTGGATAAAAAAAGCTTCTAATACTGAAAATAAGTTTTACTTTAAGGAACCACACCAAATAAAAATCGTCATGAATATGTAATTGAAGTTAATTAGGCAGACAATACCCATTTGCAGAAAGGATTACATGGTGCACGCAAATATAGCAGTAGTTTCTAGCTATTTGGGAAAATAAACAAGAAGTCAAATCAACACTCAACTGTTTTTGACAATTCACTTCCCATCTCCATGGTACGCAGACACAATGGAATTATTTCGGTTGAGAGAAGGAAACTAATAACTTCAGTGTCATCAACCTGTTGAGAGAAAGAAGATCAAATTTCAAACATGCACAAGATAAATGAAGTGATAAAACTCATCAACTACATAGAGATTAGTGCACCATATAAACTGAACATACAAATTTTATTTTTGCTTCTTTTTTTTTTGCGGAGAAGTTCAAGAATGTGGCCCAAAAGCAAAAATCTTGTTAAGGTATGACAGATAAAACATAAAGCAAGTAGATAGTGCAATATCTAATTAAAATGAAGAAATAGATAGATGAATGAATAAAACATGAATTTGAACAACAGAATATCAGCAAGGATGTACCTTCACCAGGGCACCAATGACACCTAAGCTGGTAAGCCTCAAGTACTCAAAAGGCCTTGACTTGCTAGTTGTATTAAGGAAAGGATAAAGATACAAGGGTATATGAGCTGCAAACGGGAAGCATCAATTGGAATAACCATTAATATCATATCAGTTGAACCATATCATCTTGATGGAGCTGGAGAAAATATTATCTTTCACATGAACAAGATTTGTTTAACACCACAAGGATAAGCTGCAATTAGGAAAAGGAAAATTTCTCCCTCAAATGCTGGGTAAGGTAATGAGATCAAGAACTTTACCATTGAGGAACAGCATCCTAGTGTCTGGATGAGAGGCTACACACTATAAGACAACATAAAAAGATTACATAACATTAGCAATGACTTCAAACTAAGAAAAAAAAATTACAACAACTTAGAAGACCCAAGTTTTCAATCTACAACATCTGAGCAAGAGATTTTCAATGCAAGAAAAATGAAACAAGAAGCTGGCCGTGAAATAAAAGTAGGAAACTTGTCTGTATATCTTGATTACATGCACAATCATTTATTTTTCATTACAATACAATCAACCTTTTGCTCAAGTTCCCAGGACAGATGATATATCGAGTAAAACAAGGAAAATTCTTCCCTGTTAAAGGACAAATTTAACCATTTTATAGGATTTATATGTTGAGAACAATGAGTTCAAAATTTTCCAGCTGAGACGCATATACTGTAGATAACCCATACTGTTCTATTAAGATCTTCAAATTCTAACAAAATCACCTGGAATATTCATACTGCTCGTATTACATTTATCATGTTAAATCATGCCAAGCACTAAAAATCTTTGATGCAAGATTAAAGTGAGAAACCAAAACATAATGAACCCTTTTTTCTCACTAAGCATCCTTACATAAAATTCATTTGCAAAGAAAGCTGTGCTACATCATCTTAACTTCATTTTATAACGTGTGTTAATATGTGTATAGAACAAATTTCCAACTAAAGCAAACCTACATTTCAATTTCCTACGCAAACTAATAATTCTAAAAACTATATTATGGGTGTTTGGATCCTCACCATTAATTGGAGTGAAAACACTGTAGCAGATTGGGTTTTTTAACTCAAAGTCACTTATTTAAGTATTTGGCAATGAAAACAAATAATGTGTTTTGGGTACAACTGAGTTTTTTATAAGCATCAAAACCCAGCTTACTCCAAAAAGCACTTTTGGTAAAAATGCTTTTTGAAATAATAATTTTTTATTGCCAAAAAGCACTTTTCTCATTATCACTTTCAAACACCCCCATTGAAAAAGAAAAAGATAGGGAAATATTTAACCTGAAGAAGAGCAAGAGCATTGCAAACTCGATTTGATTGTGCAGGAGAGAGGTTCGGTGGGGATAAAACAGGGTATATTGAAACTATCTCCTGCAAGTAAAAATAAAATTTAAACATTACAGAAATATCAGATACAAAGAACCTAATGTTTAAGAAGTTCAATTATATTCACTTCCTAATAAAAATAGTCATTATTTAAAGAGCTTGCTACCAGAAAATTTTGCCAGTATTTTGCCTATTTGCCTTCCACTAAAAAAATCCAAGAAACATACACTTACATAAGTGCAATTGCAAGATGCAAAATTAATTTAAAAAAAGACGAGAACTAAAATACTTCTACTCAAGCACTATCTGCCTTTCTGTCATGTTTCAAAGGATCATTTTTTTTACCAAAACCACTATCACTTTTGTCTTCACAATGCATGCACAAAAAAGAGGCGAACCTATACATCAATTTGAGGAGAGAATTTATAAGTTTCAAGAAAGTTCTACTCAAAATATTAGATAACAAGATGGATGACTTTAGTTCAAAACTTTAAAAAAAAAAAAAGTTGAGTAAAAGGACCAAGATCAATTACCAACTTCAGATAGCATACCTGTAACAGTGCAGCAATAGTACCAAATGAATTCCACAACAATGGAGCCAAATCTTGAAATAATTCTCTCTTCTAAAAAATAAAAACCAAAACAAACAAAAGTTTATTAGGCATACCTGTATGAGTGCAGCAATAGTACCAAAAGAATTCCACACGAAAGGAGCCAAATCTTGAAATAATTCCTTGTTCTAAAAAAATGAAACCAAAGGCAGACACCAGTTTATAATTACAGCACACAAATGTTCAGCAGCAAATTGAATCCACTTAAAAAAGAACATTGACAAAATCCATACATGAATATTGACTAATGTAGTTACAGAAGAAATGCATTTCCTCCAATTATTCGATTTCTTGTTTAAAATAAAGAAAAACAAAGAGAGCTCACACGAACTTCATATTTGACGCTTCTCATGTCTATATAGCTAGCAAATAAGGGCATGAAACACCAAAATAGGGGATAGAATAGGCCCAATTGTTATGAAATCTCATTTATAAAATGTTCTTGCTTGTTTATAAATGTTTTAAGTTGTGAGAGGTTTTCAACATATGGTTCTACCACTACTTGGTCACTGAGCATATATTCCATCAACCTTCCAAAATATATCTCCTGCAGTTGATTAAAATGAGTTCTGATTGATCCTTAGCAAGTTAATAGTTTCTAAAGAAGAAAACAGATTAAACCAATGGAAGACTTACTGAGAAATGTTGTTAACCAACAATTGTTTGTTAGCACAAAAGGATGTCAAACATTTCACTTATGTTCCTTTCAGAATGTTCAACCTTTTGAAAAGAGTTGAACTAGAACCTAAATGGTGATCATAATCAAGTACCATGGTCAAATACTGGCAGTGCCTGATATGCAGCTCATACCAAGGAATTAGCACCTCTAACCATGGTCAAATGCTAACCTAAATGGTCAGCACCTCTTAATTTAGAATGATGAGCACCTCCATCCCAAATAATAACCAAGGGTACTAAAAAATAAAATTTCAGAAGCTGAAACAGCATTACACATACAGGAGAAAGTCACACTCCCTGTGAAGTTAAGGCCAATGGCAAGGGCAGATTGTGTGAAGCCATCTATCCCAGTGGTTCATGCAATATAAAATTTCTAAGCCAGTGGTATAGTAAGACCAGAGGCAAAATTCAGAGATGCATTTTGTAAATAGCCAAGTTTATCCCATTGTATGGCAGCCACAAAAGACATTAACGAATACTTGCAAAATTTAAAATTAAATAAAAAACCCTAAGCTTCTTTGTTTTGAGAGAAATGAGGGAGAAATGAGATTATGAGAAGAACCGAAAAGAAATCAATCTAATTTCTTTCTTTGAGTATTTAGATGAGAAATGGAAATTACCCCAGTAAAATTTCCTATCACAGTGCAGAGAAATGAGGGGAATTGAACTTTCTAAATTATAATTTTAACATATAACCTTTTATCATTATAACACCCAAACAATCAAAAACTCAAATTTCATTTCAATTCAATTCAATTCAAATCTCTTATTTTCCTTTAATTTCCACACCACAATTTTCACAACTTCCATTAGTTTTCCACTATAAAAAGCCAAAAAAAAATCAATAGCATAAAAAGCGATACAATCGAATAAGTGATGAAAATAATTATACCTTAGAGAGTTCAAGGAGGGCGTTTTCTCGAAGATCTGGATTACTAAGGTCAAGAACCAAGTGCTCTGCTGACGCCATCTTGCGGTCCTTGTTAGGCTGTGCACCGGCGGCGGTAGGAGCGGAGGCGCTAGGGCCACCAAACGGTGCATTGATGGAGAGAGATTGAGGCAAATTCGCCATCAGAGAAAGCGCAAATGTCTCAACTTTTCGTTCAGTTTCTTTTACAAAGTCACTCTGGTTTTTTTGGATTCTTTCTACAGAGAGGAAAGAGAGATTTTTATGCAGAGAAACGCTTCAGTTTCTATTCGTTAAGAGTTCTGTCCGAGCCTTCGATACTTGGTTTTATTCCAAGTGAAAACCATGGCAACATAGCAACTAGTTTTGTTTTATTTTTTATTTTTTATTTTTTTAAATAAAATAAAATGAACTATAAAGTATAAACTATTTTTTTTTAAAACTAAAAATATTAAAAATATATAGCTTTTATGTATTAAGATATATGCGTATTTGAAATTTGTTTGAATAAATTGAAGTGTCTATAACTTTAATTTTATAAACAAACAGTGAATTAAAACAAAATCACTATCAAAAGTAAATTAATGGATATAATTTGGAAATCAACAATATGCCTTTCTATTTTTTTTTTTAAGTACCTTTCTATTTAGTTTAAAGGGATAAAAATAAATAAAATGTCACTAATATAATAATACATATTATTTTAATTAAATTAAAACTTATTAAAATCACTATTTGTCTATATATTCTAAAATTAACTTATAATTTCTTTTTAGTACATCGAAATATAATTTAATAATAAATATATATATATTTTTTAATAATAAACTTAGATTCGATTCTTTTTAATACTAAAAAAAAAACACTTGTAATTTATTTTTAAAATGTTTTAGCCTCTTACACTTATATATATATATTTTTTAAAATAATTACTCACTAGATTTAACCCTATCATAATTTTCTATCAATCTATTATCAACTGCAAAAAATAAGAAGCATAATTATAATAATTTTAATCAAATAGGTATAATTATAAATAAATTTTAAATTGAACTATGTATGTACAATTGTAATTTTTTTTAAAACGACTTAATGACTTTTTTATTTTTTTTAACACTGATAATTAGTATTAGTGAGAATGAAGAAATTTTTTATGAAATACTGTAATATTTTTAGTAGTTATTATCACTACATTTCATATTTGATCTATCCACGTTAAAATTAGTAAATTTATCAATAAAAACCACTCCTTTAAGGCAAGAAAAGTAGCATCAGATAGCAAGGAAAAGAATATCAAGAAAATTCCAGACGGAAAATTTCCACTTAATTACTAGAAAGCCAATGAAGTTTGTGATGGCTTTGATAAAGCTAAATTTTTACAACTCCTGTGCCTGTTCTCTTTTCTGAATGCCATCTTCTGGAGTTTTGAAGTTAAAAAGAGTTCCCACGCCAAATCTTCCACCTAAATGCAACCAAATTTTGAAGTCATTCTCACCTACTTCACATTCTTCTTCCTGCATCGCCACTGGTTCACCACTTAATGCCTTCTTCATAAACACAGGTTCCTCAATCATATAAAGACATAGCATCTATAGACAAGCGAAACGAAACCTCCATTCGAGACCGAGTTTTAGATGTAAGCTGTCTCATAAACCTTCCATCCACCAGTTATCAAGTATTGTGACTGATATTTAACCCAACTGGCAACTGCTAGTCTCCCTAAACTTGCAAGGATTGTTCTTCCCATCCCATATCTATTTTGTAGGTAAATCATGGCAACTTACAATAGAAATGAAACATCTTCCATTGAGAATGATATATAACCATGTAAGCTTAATACACAAGCAGTGGATATTAGCTTTCACCCAATGAAATTCCGCCCAGAAGCTTCTTTTTGAAACCAAAATGATCAAAAGGGCTATATCCGTAATATGCGAGTTAATTTGTAAACCTGCAACAAATGCAAAATCTTGATCACGTATCAAAAATTCAAATGAACATTGTGGTTTAAGGAAACATGCAGAAGTGCAAATTTTGTTTAGAACGGGGCATTGTTGAAAAGTTTGGCCCTTCTAGTCCAACATGATATCAGGTGCAACATTGGCTATAAAAAACAAGGGTCAAGATAATAGCATCAGATGATGCAAAACAACTGCACTGAATATGTATACAAAATGCTAAATAATGAAGGCACAAGTTCTTGTAATCAAACAATGTTTTTAATAATGTTTTTAATCATCACTTCATTAAGACCGATAATACTTGAGCAATGTTCGCGGCACTCACTTTGATGAGAAAGCATAATATGAATTGCTTGACACAATTTCCAGGTTCAAGAAAAAGTAGAACTTGGTCAAAAGGGTGTCTTTAAGTCTGGGTATCCTTTGATCACAGAGAATTTACCAGGTAAAAGCTAAATATCTCTTGCCTATTCACAATAAAGAAAGACTATCTAATTCAATATGCTAATCCATCAATAAGTGGAAGATTCAGTTGATGGCAGTTCCTACATAGATGCCCACTCCACAGAAACACTGAAAAAGCAATTGAAGTAAATAATTACCAACCTGCGCAGTCCTACCAGGCAGGGGCACTTCCAAGCAATTTCGTCGGCCATCAACTCTGTGAAGACAGAAAAGTGAGATCCAAATAAAAATAAAAAAAAATTAGCAATTTATTATGCAGAGAACACATTTCTATATGGGGAAAGACACTGCCTTTTGCTGATGGTTCTTTGAAGATATTGGTCAACCTTTATAAGCCCCTGACCTCCATACTTCTTCTCATCAGTATTTAGTATGATCTGTACCATCATAAAGAATACTTTTATTCAACTGCAGGATGTCAGAAAGGAGGATAAATGACATATTATATCACCAGTAATGTCCTCACAGATATAGATGCTTGAATTGACATGCAAACAGAAGATCATACAAGGTTCTGTGCAACTATATGGGGCCCATTTGGTAGAACATTTAGACTTCTTGGCATAAAGCCCAGACATCCAGCTTTTTCAAGAAGCACCACTTATTTTTTTGTTAGCTTTATTGTACATTGCTATCAAATGGGTACTACATCTTACCATTAAATGCAACAATAAAATGGCATAAAAACTATTACTTACTTGATACTCTCCGGCTTCTTCCACACCTACACTGTATCTTTCATATGTGCCGGTTGGATGAAAGTTAAATATGAAGAGAAGAGGACCTCTTATGTAAGATATTACCTGAAGAGTAAAGAGTATCCTATGTTTATTGGCAATATTAACAAACATGAAAAACCAATGTCGAAGGAAAAAAATAGAGAAATATCCAGACTAACTATCCCCTAAAGTAATTATATGTCCAGAATATTGCCGCCACATCCAAAGCAAACAGACACACAGAGAGAGAGAGAGACACACACACACACACACAGACACACACACACACACACAGAGAGAGACACACACAGACAGACAGACACACACAGACAGACACAGACACACACACACAGAGACACACACAGACACACACACACACAGACACACAGACACAGACACACACAGACACACAGATACACACACACACATAGACAGACACACACACACAGACAGACACACACACACACACACACATCACAGCAGTTGCATATTCAGAGAAAGAGAAAGAGAGAGAGAGAGAGACAGAGAGAGAGAGAGAGGACTCTTAAGAATCAAAGTGACCTCTGAAGTCATCATATATTTAGAATGTTGCAGGCACATCCACAGCAGTTTCACATTGAGAAAAAGAGAGAGAGATGCACCATCTATATGATGTTTCTATAGTAAACTATCAAACAACTTAAAAAAAAAAAAGTTTGTAGAATACAAGTTTCAAGAAAAATAGCCTGCTTTCATTCACTCTTAAATAACCAATTTCTGGCATTATTTGCATGAGTGCTCTTAAATCAGTTTGGACAGCTAAAACCTATATGAATACCCAAGAATTTTTTTATTATTCAAGAGCCACTACTATCTGTCCCTCAAAGTAATTGAACACCTACTATCTGTCTCTCAAAGTAATTGAACACAAAAGAGAGTACTTCCATACCATAGTATTATCGTCCACATGGTGAATGCTTGGCAAACCCCTTGAAAGCACCCTTTGATTTTCATCCAAATCCATCATATCCTGAAGTATATGAAAAAGGTAACTCGATGCCAAACCAATCAAGTTCTCAACCATGGAAAAGAAAAAATAAAGAATAGAAGTTCATGAATCGATCCTTGATGGCTCCAAAATTAAAACGTGCAAAACGCAAAAGAATGGAGACATATCAGCTTCCAAATACAAGCATACAACACCTGTATGTTGATTATGGATACACTGAATTAATTATGTGTACAACTATTGTTGTAACCCAATTGTGTAAACACTAAAAATTTTCAACATTTTCCAAAACTGCTATAAGTTGGAAGAAAATACTGTGGAATTAGACTAGGGTTCTAATGTGTGAACATGCAATGACAATAAGAATGTAATGCTCACTGATAAATTTAACCTTATCGAAGGAGAACAAGTTGCGATGCACTTCTTCATTTGCTAGCAGATCCCAACGACGGTTAGCAAGTGAATATGAGAAGTTGTTGCTTGGCATTGGGAACTCCACCCTCTAACATGAGAAGATTATTAACTACAAGAAATTAAAAGATTTCACAGATACAAAAGCAACAGTAACCTTACCTTTTCCATATTGAAAAGAAATACATGGAAAAGAAAAGGAAGCCCACCTTGGGATGCCCAAATTCATTGCCCATGAAATTGAGGTAAGCACCACCACCAATTGTAAAGGTAATCATTCTGATCATCTGGGTCAAGACAGAAGAAAGTAATTTAGAAACCAAAGGAAATCCTATAAATAATGAATGGAGATAAAAATAAAATGACGTAATATGTTTCAGGCAACCTAACCAAAAACTCTCTGCTATTTGCGAGAGAAAGATAGAGCACTCATGATTTGGTCAAGGGGAAAACCCTTTCAATGCTAAGCTAAAAAGGATTATTCTACTTAAGTGCCAGGAAAATAATATGAGCTGCTTTTCAGAAACGCATCAAGACATGCAGGTAAAAGAAATGAGATTGAACACTGATTACTTTGTGCAATGCACATCCCCTAAGCAATGATTCATTTGAGGCAGGAGAATGGTCCTTCAATTCAGCAAACATCATCTCAGCAAATGACTGTCCTCCAGAGATAGACTGACAAGCAAAATGCAATGGCAGGATGCAATTGTTAAGTAAATAAGTATACAATGAAGTATTGATCAAAAGTTTTTTTCAATGATCATTAATAAGAGATTCATGTGGACAATTACTTGGTTGTGATTTTCAGCATATAAAAGCATCTTATCCGCATATTTTCTGTTGCCTATTAATGTGCTGACAATCTGCAAGGTAGAAGTAAATTATGTAAATATAGGAATAATGGAATAGAAAAAATTTATGATTTTGAAAGCAAATAAAAAGGTTGTTGGTAAAGAATTACAAATTCAAAAAAAAAAAATCCCATCATATAATGAGAAATTATGATAATCAGCAACACAACCTTGGTCATGCTCCATTCACTATCTGGAATATTCTTGAGAAAAGAGAACCACATCTCTGATGCAGGAATATTGACATAATAATCAAATCCCAACCCCCCTTGTGAAGTTGGTTCACAGAGTCCAGGATAAAATGTTGCCTGAGCAACAAAAGAAACAAAACTTTATTAAAAATAATATAATTATTTAATGGTCCAGTAAAGTGAACTAACTCGGAAAACTCACATAACAACAAAGGCATTGAGACATGATTACTAATTGCAATGAATAACACAAAGGTTCCATTAAAACCTGGGGTACATATTGTTAAGAATGTAGCAAGAATGAATGGGATGGAGATGCAACACTGAATTAATTTGTACAGTCCATTCCTGCCACACAACTCAACTAGCTGTAAACCTAAGTGGATCACCTATACTATAAGAACTCTTCTATGTCATTCCACTCTACCAAGTGCAATAAACACTCCTCCACACACCAAGAAGGGATGAAGAATCTGCACAATCGTGGTAAGATTAGAAAGGATATGGCTAAAGAATACGATTTGTGAATTGTTTCATGAATACCAATTAGTCAACTACAATTCTTTTAGGAGTAAGATTGACCATGAAAGGAAAATAAGAAGTAGGAAAGATATCATACTATCATATGATTTAATGCTTTGACGCATGGGGCATAGGAAACTTTTAGTCACACTACTGTGATATAATTCATGTCATTCATGATCGCTTTAATACCATATTTTACTACTATAATTAAAAATCATACTTGCATATATCATAAAAATGCAATTATTGCCATATAGCATTTAAATAGAGCCACATTAATAATTTTTTATTGTTAGGATAAACTATATGACGGAGAAAAAAATAAAGGATGCAACAAATTATATTCTCTTCTAAAAAAATAATAAGTATCATTAATAAAGTTTTTGGTTTCAAGCAATGTGCTATTTACACCATAAGGACACTATTTAAACAAAAGTCTAATGATATCAGTCAAAATGGTGCTAAAATGACAGTAGAAAAAAGTTCATGGTACTAAAAAAAAAAAAAAAAGGCAAAAAATTCCTTTGTCACTTGAGTGTCAAAGTGTACTACAAGATACTTTTCTAAGAATTATGATGCCCACAACTTCTGCAAGATATTTTTATTCAACATAAGTCTCATTGAACCATGCCACCAAATGGACCCTATTAATAAGTGAAGTTAGACGTCAATTCCTAATGCTGGCTAGCAATTATAGTATAGCAAACACCTATTTTTTTTTTATATTGGACAATTCAAATTGAAAAATATGGTATTTACTGATGTTCAAAGGTTTGGAAATCATAAATCAAATTCTACTGCGTAAAAATGGTGTCCTGTATTTACGAGCTGACTTCAAATTACCAGATGCAGAATGTTTCATATGCAGAGGACCCATAATATAACCGAACGAGGGAGTATTGAATTTAATATGAAAAGTTCATTTCCAAGGAAACAAACAAGGATTATAAAGGGGAATACAAGCCATAGTTACTTACATCTTCAGCAATGGTTATTATATTAGGATGAAGGGTATGCAGTAACTCATTTGCAAATATGAGATACAATAATGCATCCTTGTCAACATATTGATTGCAGTACCTGTAATCAAACAGAATTATTTTCAAATACATTCTCCAAAAGCCAGAATGAGTTGTCAACAATGCATAAAAATGTGAAGAATGCTGTGAGGATGCACATGGAACTATAACTAGATCATGTATCAGATCACCGCAGTGGATAGGGTAAAATTAAATAACACTACAAAAGCCCAGCTCTGGTAAGAATTGCACAAGGACTATTTTTCCTTAATTTTAGTTCTCTTATTACGTATACCACGAAGAAGGTGTAGGTGCCTATTAGTTCCCAATTAAAATATGCTATTTCACTGTTTTCAGCAATTTAACATGTAACAATGTTATTCAATCATACTAGACAATCATAGATTCAGGCTTATATTTACAGAGGATACAATATACTTAAAGTTCTAAAGGTACAGCACAATTTTGAGCGTTGTTGAGGATAATTTGAAGAGAATAGTTTTCCATGTATTCATATATAAAGAAGCATAAAGGAGAGATCCTAGAATAAATTGTAATTTGTGGCTGTATGTTTTATCCTTTATAGTAAAATATCATAAGCGGCTGTGTGAACATAGGCATCTTGTCAAAATGAGTAAAATTCTTTGTCTTGTTCTCTCTGTGTTCTTTTTTATCCACACTTACGTGCGTGTGTGGATTGCAATTATCATATAATTCTGATGAAATGCAGCACCAAAACAACTATCTAGTTAAGCTATCAAAAGGGTGCAAAATGGTTGCTATTTCATTTAATTTAGTCATACTGAGACATTAAATGCTTTCTTTAAGTCTAAAAATTTATGAGAACAGTTCCTAGAATGTATGAAGATGCAACTAAAAGTAGGAAATGAAACACAGCAGATGCCTTACTCTTCTAAGTCGCCTGTAAAAGAAGCAAAACCATTGTGTGTGTAAATCATTGATGAGAGCGAATGAAATTGGAAACCGTCTATTTGATACTCCACAACCCACCTGCTCAAAGATCATCTACATAAGCAATGCAAAGAAAAGCTACCCAAAGAGGACACATTGGATATAAACCACATTATTTTCCAAGAGATTAACCAACGGCAGATATTAAATAAAGAAAATAGAGCTCATAGTTGGATTACTAACATGTAGTAAAAAAATTAGAAAATTGAAACAGTGCTTGTGCATCACATTTACCAGTTAAGATTTGATAGTAGATAATGCAGCACTTCATGGTCTCCATACTTGAACATTCTGGTACCCCAATATTTGTGATACCCGCGTTTACCTATTCAAACAGGGAAAGACAAGTATTATATATTAATATAAAATATGAAAGGTTCGTTGAGCAGTTTGTAAGGTCATGTACTTTATTTGACTGTTTCATTCTATCACAAAAGAACATATTGCATCACTAAATACAACTTCCTAAAATACTTTAAAGGTCACACGCTTAGTCTACATTTTTACTAGACCTATGGATGGATAAGGCTGGGCTAGGTTCGGAAAGGCTTGAACTGAGCTGACTTTTGTTGATTGGGCCTGACAACCCAGCATGGACATCCAGGCTTAAACAATTGCCCAAGCACAGCCCATTTGGTTTCTGGAACACAGGCCCAAAAATAATATTTTATTATAAGAGGAAAATTTCAACATACAAGCTTCCATTGACATAATGTAAACATTCAGCTAAGTGTGAGCTGAAGGTTAAAGCTGGACCTGACGGAATCATCACCTTTTATATGCATTTGGGCACATGTAGAGCAGTTAATTTCACTAAAGCACTGAAATCATAATCACCATGAAAATTAAAAACTGCATACTGTCTCTCTCTCTCTCTCTCTCTCTCAAAATTGTGTTTCAGTTTTTAATTCCAGAGCGTAAAATCTGATTGACAAAAGCACCACTCTCTCTCTATCTCTCTCTCTCTCATATTTCAACAGTGTTCTTTTTCACACTTTTGGACTCTCAAAATTGTGTTTCAGTTTTTAATTCCGGAGCGTAAAATCTAATTGACAAAAGCATTACAGAGCATAAAATCTGATTGACAAAAGCACCACCTAGGTTCGGAAAGGCTTGAACTGAGCTGACTTTTGTTGATTGGGCCTAACAACCCAGCATGGACATCCAGGCTTAAACAATTGCCCAAGCACAGCCCATTTGATTTCTGGAACACAGGCCCAAAAATAATATTTTATTATAAGAGGAAAATTTCAACATACAAGCTTCCATTGACATAATGTAAACATTCAGCTAAGTGTGAGCTGGAGGTTAAAGTTGGACCTGACAGAATCATCACCTTTTATATGCATTCGGGCACATGTAGAGCAGTTCATTTCACTAAAGCACTGAAATCATAATCACCATGAAAATTAAAAACTGCATACTCTCTCTCTCTCTCTCTCTCTCTCTCTTTCAAAATTGTGTTTCAGTTTTTAATTCCAGAGCGTAAAATCTGATTGACAAAAGCACCACTCTCTCTCTCTCTCTCATATTTCAACAGTTTTCTTTTTCACACTTTTGGACTCTCAAAATTGTGTTTCAGTTTTTAATTCCGGAGCGTAAAATCTGATTAACAAAAGCACCACTCTCTCTCTCTCTTTCTCTCTCTCTCTCTCTCTCTCTCTCTCTCTCTCAAAATTGTGTTTCAGTTTTTAATTCCGTAGCGTAAAATCTGATTGACAAAAGCACCACTCTCTCTTTCTCTCTCTCTCTCTCTCTCTCTCTCTCTCTCTCTACTCTCAAAATTGTGTTTCAGTTTTTAATTCTGGAGCGTAAAATCTGATTGACCAGAACTTTTTTTGGGGAGAGGGGGACTGTTTCAGCCCCTCTTTAGAAAAAAAATAAAGGTCCATGAATTCTCTCTCTGGACTCTCAAAATTGTGTTTCAGTTTTTAATTCTGGAGAGTAAAATCTGATTGCCAGAACTTTTTTGGGGAGAGGGGGACTGTTTCAGCACCTCTTTAGACAAAAAAAAATGGCCCATGAATTCTCTCTCTCTCTCTCTCTCTCAAAATTATGTTTCAGTTTTTAATTCCGAAGCATAAAATTTGATTGACCAGAACTTTTTTTGGGGAGAGGGGGACTGTTTCAGCCCCTCTTTAGACAAAAAAAAATGGCCCATGAATTCTCTCTCTCTCTCTCTCTCTTTGGACTCTCAAAATTGTGTTTCAGTTTTTGATTCCGGAGCGTAAAATCTGATTGACCAGAACTTTTTTTGGGGAGAGGGGGACTGTTTCAGCCTTATTTTAGACAAAAAACAAAAAAAAAAATGGCCCATGAATGAGAGATTGAGCACAGTAAACCCTCCCTAAAAGCACCACTCTCTCTCTCTCTCTCTCTCTCTCTCTCTTACACACACACAAACACACATGCAATCCCCAGAAAACTTACCATGAGCACATATGTACATTTTAGCTGCTTTATGACATCTAGGCTTGTATTTGCACTTCAGTGAATGAACTAAGAAGCGAGACCTAACAATCTAATGCCTCTTTGAAACCTTAAATGCCTGCTATGTGCATTGCAATGCAATCACAATGTTTCTTAATAAAGCATTATAAGATACCAAATTTCAGAATATGATGCTCCTGCAAATGAAACAGATTTTACATCATATATGAGCCAATTAAGCAGCTAAAAGGCAAGCAGATAGTGAGTACATTCAATTAGGTTTGCCAATATATTAATGGATTTTACCTTTGTGAAAGTAGCAATCATTTGATCCATCAAAAAGAGAGAGCCCAACCATCTCGTCTGCAGCTGAGTAGGAATGGACAATGTCTAAGAACACCAATAGTCCTAATCCTGCAAAATGAGAAAGCCACTAAGAGTTCATAAATTGGAACCAATAAATTATCATCAAATAAGATAAGATATGATAAGTTTAAGAAATCTCTCATAACAAAAGAGATAAAGAAGAAGAAAAAAAATGGAAAAACTTTGCAGTTGTCAGAATTGAAACACTCTATTATCTAGTAGGCATATTCAAGGCAAGAGTCAATTGCTGGTTATTGCCACTTAAGGATCATTTTTGTCCATTGGCTAGTCTCCGTTATATCCTTTACGAACTGGAAACAAAGAGTAAATCCACATATATAAATTCACACATCATTATGAGTAAGTTTTGCAATAAAAAATTGCAAGTGAATGTAGCTGTCACAAGTATTAAAAACTGACTGAAGTAATTAGGGCCTTGCATAGCATTAATGAAATATAGTGTCAATGAACCAAAGAAAATCAAATGAATAATGACAACCGTGCGCTTCATCAACCAAGCGTTTGAAATCATCAGGAGTTCCAAATCGGCTGCTAACAGCAAACAAATTGGTGACCTGCATTGCCACAGAGAGCTTGCTAACGTTTAAAGAACTTGTTAAAGAAAATGCACCTAATGGAACTAAAACCAAGTATCAGGAACACAAAAATGTGAGTCAATATTATGAAATGGATAAAAAAAATTTTTTTTTTAAAAAAGAGCAGACTACATGTAAAATAGGGCAGAACTATGATGTCCCAATAAAATCAAGCAGTGAGTGTGGTGATATATTTCAGATACATCAATAGAAATGATAAGAGAATTAAATAAACTAGAAATTTCCATAAAAATTAACATTCAACTGCACTTGCTCACAATCAGTTTCAACCTCACATTCACTTCTGAATAATTTTTATGATACAACTTTGGTTTTCCATTTTAACTCTCTTAAATCCAAACGTCTTGCAGGACCACCTTAAGCCATTATGAGTATAAGGAGAAACGTTCAGATTTAGAGGCTCCTATTTATCTAGAACCTATTACTTCTTTAGAACTGACTTTTCTCTTCCCACCATAAATATCAACAATGCAAAGTATGGATGTCTAAAATTCAGGGAACCTTAACTTTGTCAGGACATTCAGTTTTAAACGAGATGGAGAGAGCAGAGAACAAGGTTTGACTCACTCTATAACCAACAGTGAAATAATCTTTGTGCTCAACAACTCCGATCAACTGGATTGCATTATATCCCACTTCCTTCACATGTGGAAGGACCTGTTATTAAAGAAATGAGGTGCATGATGGAAAAAAAATGGTTACATATTATAGTATGCTAAGAAATAGATCATTAAAGCCAAAATAGAGAGCTACCTTGTCTATGAAATCATTGAAAGAAGATATTTTTGGCTCTAAACCACTAATTCCAACATGGCACTCGTATATACGCAAGGACTTTGGCACTTTTGGACAAGAGTTTTTCCATTTGTAAGCACATTCCGGGGGTGGTTCCCAGTGGATGGCAAAGGGTTGCTTCTCATCTGTGCCTGTAAATGATGATCCAACTTAAACCAAGTACCAATAATAAAATGCCTGGCAATAAATACAAGCAAGTAGAGTACTCCTTGTAGCATTGAAGCAACATAGCAATTTCCACACATAGGAATCCTATCCAATGACAACAATGCTCCTTTAGAATGCAGTTATAAGGCTCAGGTATAATCATCCAAGTAAGAAAGGAGGAGGGAGTACGAGTAAGGGAAGGAAAGAATGGTAGACAGACAGAGATCAACACATATGCAGCAAGAAGATGAAGGTAAAGGATATGTAAACAAATTACTTTACAAACAATTTGACTGTCAATTAAAAAAAATGTCTAACAGTGAAAACTCTCAGCAAAAATGTCAGAAAAGCAAATGGCTTTCAGCAGAAGTGAATTTTACCTGGCTGTACATAAGTAGCCCAAGCAGGTACACGTTCCAGTGGCCCATCGGGAGTGTTGAAGTACACTCTATATTTGCTTCCATGAGGTATAGTAGGACTATACTTTTTCAACCATGCTTGCCTTCCTTTACGTGTCTCAAACCAATATGGCACGGGAGGCTGCTTTGCATGGATTTTCTCTAGCCACACAGGATCACTTATGACGTTAAATATGTCATATTCTTTTCCTTTATCAATCACATCAAATGGAGGTAAATTACTAGGAGGATCATCTTTATGCTGCTCTTTCCATTCTGTATATCTTGTTTCTGCATCCGGTAGAGGTATTGCTTCTAGTTCTTCCTCTGTTTCAGGTCCATTTGGGCCAAACCACTGCTCATACAACTTTGCTGGCACTTCAAAACGATTTTTAATGTACTGATCTTCTCCAGGTTCCCAATACTCATCATTTGCTTTGTTAAAGATTTCCTCAATGCTAACTCCATTGTCACCTTTGTCATAGTCTTCCACATAATTATACTGTTGAAAATAAAGTTCATCTGGTTTTTCTCCCTCCCTCAGTTTATCTTCAAGAATGATAAACCAGTATCCATAATCGTCATGGCCAAGGTGACCTTCTCTTGCACAATTTTCTGTTGGTGACCACCCATTAAAGTCACCAACTAGTGCACAATAGCGAGCACCTGCATCCACCATTCTTAATATTCATTTGTAAATCATCAAAATGGATGAAAAATTAAAACAAAAAAGGGTGCAGGAAGCTCGCGTAGGCATTGTACCATTTAATGCAAAGAAAAATACTTCAGTAACTAGTAGCAATCAGGTAAATGGAAAATACATTCTTGTAGTAATATCTGATTTGATATTAGGTAATTAACTGATTAATTAACATTTAGCCAGAAAGTTTACTCCAAAGAAAAAGTTGAATTCAGGCTTCAATCCGCCCATGAAGCTTAGAAAAGCAAAAGCATTATGCACAAACCTGGTGCCCATTCCATATAATCCGCCCGATGCTCTGGATGACGATGCAGACCCATCAACTCAAATCTATATAAGAAAATAAAGAATAATCAAAGTCAAATTAAAATCACGCCCGCCAACTTGGTATCAGCTAAAAGAATAAGATAAAAATAAACAAATTCTAGTTTATTAAACAATAGGATTGAAAATTTTAAAAGATATTGAAAAGAAGTATCAAAACTTCCCGGGTTCTGATATGATATCGCAATTTAGATAGGAAACTATTACTTCCAAAAAGACCCAACCCAATAAGGCAATACATATTCAAACTAACCACTGGAAATTTTTTTCCCCCATTTCTAAATACAAATGCAACATAAACAAAGTGGCTTTGACTGAACCAACCCATAAGCAATATCCTTGATCATAAGGTTTCGCTTGAAAAGTTCCTCTTTGAGGTCCTTCAATGATTTATGCCTGCAAAATTTAGCTATTAATCAATAAGCAAATCACTCTTAAAAAGCTAGAAGGAAAAAAAAAATTCTAGCAACACTTAAATGAAAGAAGTTCTCTATATATACAAAAAACAATAGAATCATTATCGTTTATATCAGCAGCCATAAAATGAAAATCTACAAAGCTCAATTTTTTTTTCCATCTCAAACACAATATACAATTTTTCTTCGGTCCAAATTTCTATACTTTCATACCTTTCACGGAGAAACTGAGCAAATTGTTTATGGGTAATGCCAAGTCTGGTGAGAAACCCAACTGGGTCTATTCCTTTCTCGCCATCGGTGTCACTTTTATTGCTCTTCTTGGAGTGCTTTCGTTGGGATGGTGGGGGCTGGTTTGTGGCTGTGCATGTTACTTTGAATCTGATTTTGTTGGGGAAAAAATTGGTGCTCTGAGGTTTAGAATGAGATAAATGAGATGGGAAATGAAGAGAAGGAGTATTTGGATAGAGGGAGACAGAGAATTTGGCTGAGAGGAGAAGTGAACTCATACTTGTGCGAGACAGAGATGGAGGAGTTGAGCTGGGGTTTTAGATAAGAAGGCGGGTAGCATGTAGCTTTCGAGTTCTGAGGTTTTTGAGTTAACTCGGAGGGGTCTGAGTGGATCTCTCCCAGTCAACTCAAACCAACCCGTCTATTTTTTTTTTAATGAGCAATATCTTGGACATAATAATCAACATATTCATAATAATTTTTTAAAATATTAATTTATAATTAGTCTGATATATAAAAAAAATTATGACTCAAAATTAACTAAGAAATTTCTAAATATATTATTTAGAGAGGGTTAACAAAAAATTGATGGATGAAAAATATAGTTTTAAACCGACTTTCTCTAGTTTTTGAATATTAACCACTGTAGCCAATAAATTTTCTTGGTTATTATTTTATAATTGTATCATTAATTAATATTGATTAATATTATTAGAAGTTTAGAGCCAAGCATTGGATATTATTTTGCAATTGCACCATTCATCAATACAGAATAGCAGATGTCATGCCATTGCTAGCAGCATAATACAATTTCATCAACATAGCAGTCGCTTGGATAGAGATCGATTCCGACAAGTTAATGTTATATATTTTCTGTAATCTAACATCCTTTACAAACAAATCGATGCATGACTCCATACACAATTACAAGTATGATCAATGTATACTGTTACAATACAAGTATACAGTTTAATTCAAGTACAACAAGAATCCTGGAAGGCACTAGTTAGTTTTCTTCTTCGCATACTCCCTCGGTCCAAATATAGTGGATCCAATTCTCACACAGGTACCGCCCATTTCAATCTGTGCAGACCGGAAAGTAATGTTCATTAGTGTCAAAGTCTAATGATGCTCTAATAATGCAGACTGATAGACTATGAACTGGTGAGTTCCCAATTTTGAGAAGATAAGGAAACATAATCGGAAAACTGCAACTCGAACAAACTGGTACAATTATAACGTCTTCAAAATGGAATACCTAGAACAATCAAAAATGAGAGGGGAAAGAAGAGAGAACGCATGAAGAAGACAGAATTATCATTGAACATAAAGCTCATAAAATTTCCTGGAATATCAAGGATACTGCTCTAAACGCCTTAAGGTATGCTCCTGGTATTTCTAAAAATTCATCTATATAATGTCCGAAAAGTCTGCTACTAAAACAAAAAACCATTTCTCAGTGAAAATGTTACTTTGTAAGAACTTGGTTTCAACTTCGAAAAAACCATGATTTTTCAGTTTTATGAAGTTATGGAATTTTGAGGAATAAGAAAGTAATACACAATTGTTATCACCCTAGCATCACGAGACAATGCAAATTAATTACTATTGACTGCACCAGAAAGTAACCTTACCGCTTGCTCAAAATCACCAGACATACCCATTGATAACTCACATTGGTCCTCTGCCATTCCAAGTGCCTTACAAACCTCAAGTCTGCAGTTAAACAGTGTCTGTTGCACAAAAGTTAATAAAATGAGACCCACAGATACCCACCAACAACTTAAATGCACAGGTGAAAAAAAAACTACATACAAATTGATTATTCTATGCACAATAAAGTGGCTTCCTATGTCACATGGATATAAGAACAAAGTATCCTATTACATAAGATAAGACCGTCTAAGCAGAATGACTTGAATATACAGCCTATAATAAAGAAGCAGAGAAAATGACCATATGATGCAAGGTCACCCAACTTCTGGATTCTCGCAAGTCTTAAAACCACATGATGAATTTAATTTTATCTAATGTTTTGTTTGCTCACTAAAAGAGGAGCAAAAGAATTACCCTAAAGTTCTCCGGAGTAGATGTATAGTCTGGCATCCCTATTGTCATTAATCCAGAAAATACCAAATTTGGGCACCGCTGTTTAACATGTTCTGCAAGAGCTGCACAACCTGAAGGATCGATTCCAGATTTTGCTGGAACAGCATCGCAAAATTCAATCAGCATACCAATCCTGCAAATCAGACAAGTGGAACAAAATATATCTACTCTAATTTGGCCAGAAAGGTTTTTTTTAATGCTTTTTTACGCGTGTGGCTGTCCAGACAGGTTGATGTTTTAGTTGCTTAAGAGTTTAAATTCAATTTAAGAAATAAAGATGCTTGTAAACAGAGAAAAGAACTTGGACATTGATTGGTACATGCCATAGTCTGCTAGTGCAATAACAAGAAAGTTTCACTTATTAATGTAAAAAGCTGATTATAAGAACAGTTAAGCTTTCATTTTGACAGTTGCACCAGAAACCACTCAAGGTTCAAGGAAGATTAGCATTTTGTTTACTTCTGAATAATGCATTTCAAGGGCAAAAAATGGTAAAATGCAGAAAACATGCTGTTTCGAGCAATGCAATTGCTACTGACAATATATGTATCTAAACTACTAACAAAATTTATCAGGAGGGTAGATAACTAGTTTACCCACATGCTTCTCCACTGGTATTCACTTGGACAAAGACCTTCAAAGGGTTTCTCCCAAGGGTTGAAACTACTCGGTCAAGAATATCCGCAACCTGTAAAATACAAATATTAATAAAGTGTACTTTACTATTTTAATTAATAACAAATAATGTATTTAACTCTACTATTTTAACTTAATCTGTCTAAAGAGAGCCCAAAATAACCATACAACTATAGCTGATTAAATATAAAAAAGAACATTTAGAAATCATCACCAATTTATGAAAAGGGCTCTTCTGTTGCATCCTGTGATTATAACAGACATCAAACAAACTGCTTACCTTCTCATTATCTACACCCTGAACTGTGGCCAGATTTGGGACTCCAGCTGCATACAGAAATGAAACCCTTAAAATAAATGGAGTATCATGTAATGGAAAAGAAGAAACCAAAGAAGAAGATAATACATGCTACACAACATAATCATCTATTAGAAAGTTATGTTAATTTTATAAAAGGACTGGCCACCAAGCATTTCTATCCTTCCCTAACCGAAGACAGATAAATCTAATTACACATGTAATCCTCTTTTCCCTTAATCCCCAACTTCTAACTAAATTCTTGTACATTTTTCTTTTCTAAGTACAAGAATAAACAAAGTATCAAAATAAATATGCACGTATGTTAGTTGGCCATGGGATAAACCGTAGGAGATGTTCTATAGAGTTCAAATAAGAAAATACCAAATCAAGCTAAAATAAATAGGAAAAGAATATACAGAAAGTGGTGCATTAAGACCAAATGGCATTGACCTTTCACCAGTCAAGATTCACAGTTTATGGGAAGTTTATCTGAAATTACAAGACTAAGTGACAGATTATAGATTAATTCCAGGGCTGAAAGGTTTCGAATTCCCTTTGGAGCCAAAATTACCAAAAGAAAAAAAGATTAATTTATCAACCCATTTATCAAATCCCAAACCAAAAAAAAAGGGAGAAAAATACAAAAATATTGGAATTCAAACTACTTCTGAAAGAATTACAATAAACAAACTGAGCTAAAAAGAAAAAGGGAGGAAAATTATCATTTATACAACAAAACCCAGATAAGCTAACCATGTAAATTCAATTTCAAATTAAAACAAAAACTGAAAAATTACCCATTAGAGTTTTAACTTTGTTGCTCTGCAAATGCCCAATAAAATGCCATTCTATATCCTCTGGCAGCTGCACACAAACATACTCAATTCAATTATACAAATGTAATAAAGAAATGTATATGAATACATAATATGTACGTATATACGAGTTTGTACAGAGAGACCTGGGGAGCTTTATCGACGATTTCTTGAACGTAGTTTTCGCCGAAGCAACGGTGACCAGCGTCATATACTTGGCGGATAAGGGATACGGGTTTCGTTTTGGACACAGCCACGACCCGTATCGTTTCGGGTCGTGTTCCGGCCCGCTCCGCAGCTTGGCGGACCCGGAGCATGACTGACCGGAAAGCCGCGACGGCTGCGCCCTCCCCAGCTGGAGCAGCCATTATTTTTACTTGTTATTTTTTTTTTTTCAAAAGTGTGATTTGGAAAAATATGGATAAATCATATATGAACTCGAGCAGTTTTTATTATTTTCTTAATCAATGGTTTGTTTTCAAAAAAAATTTAGGATATGGAAAAAAATATATATTTTTTTTGGATTTTCAAGCAAAAGTTGTGGTTTTGTGAGACTTTCTTTCTCGCCTTGAGGGTGATATTATTACAATTTTTCTATTTTCTTTTTTCTTTTAAAATGAAACTTGAAATATAATAAATCATTCTTTATTTTAGTGGCCTTTAAAATTATTAAATGAGATTTAGAATTATAATTTAAACGGTTTTTTTACGAATACCTATAAAATATTTATTAAAAATTAAAAATTTAGATAATATTAAATAAATAAATTTAAAAATAAAATAAATTAATAAAAAATATAAATTATAACCTATTATTTAGAATGATAGTGATTATAACGAAATATAACTCTATCAAAAAAAAAAAAAATTCTCATTCATCTTATTTTTTATATTAATTTATTTATATTTCTCTAACATGATTATTTTATAATTATATTTTATTTTAAATATTTTTTTATGACACTGAGTAGAAAAATTATAATTAAAATTAAAATTGTCTAAGCCAAATTTGAGTTTATTTTCTGTCCAATTTAAGTTTTTCTGGATTTAATTTTTATTTGGTTGGAATTGTAATATGTTTAAGATTGTATAGTTGACAAATATCTCTTGAAAAATAAATTATAAAATCTAGAATATAAATATCATATTTTAAAATTGGGATTAATTATTTCATCAAAATTTATTAAATAAAATTAAAATTAAAATTAAAATTGTGATTAATTTTAAAATGTATCACTATTTTTTTTTTAAGAAATTACCGGATATCATATTGTGGTAAAAAATTTCCAGCGTCTATTTTAGATAGTCTCTGAGTTATAATAAAAGTAGGAGTTTTCATCAGTTTAACAATATAATAGGAGTTGTTTTATCTACACCCATGAATTGAAGAAAATTTAGTTAAATATTAAGTTAAAAAGCACGTATAGTTAATAAGATAAATTTGTAAACCAAGTCGACCCGTTTCTCAATCTCCAAAATGGATTTTCACCTTGCTTTCTAGGTAGAAGCATAACCATGAAGCCCTGGAATTTCTCGAAGCTTTTCAAAAGCACAAAATGATGATGTTGTTGCAACTTAATTATTCAGAAAGAAGGTAATTAATTACTTTAATCATATCTCTAAAAAGAGGAAAAGATCAAAAAAAAAAAAAACAGAGCAATAAATACAACTATTTGATCTCAATAATCCAAGTAGAAGATGAAAAAGAAAACAAAGAATCTATGGGATGTATTTATTCTTAATAGGATACTCGGATTATAAAATATATAATTTAAATCCCTCGAAAATGAACCAGGTGAATATTGTTGGATTAATTATTATATCTTATAATCATGAGTGTGATTTTGGTAAGGTTGGACTAGCTTGATCTTGTACCTGATGAGTAGTACTTGGTTTAGCATCAATAGTTTTAAATTTAATCCAAGTATAGGTCTCAAGAGCTGTGACAATGGCACCAAAAGCTATAAGAATTCCAATGTAAGCCCATTTCCAAGTGTTTTCGTTCGGCTTTAAAATGCCAATCCCATGAAACATGTTTATTGAAATCAGAACAAGCAATGAATACCCTAAGAAGTGATGGTACATATTCCAGTACTTCCTGTACTCATCAGTTTTCTTTGGTCTTAACTCAATTGCCAGCATCTGTAATAATGTGTTTATTTGAATAGATGAGAATTTAAAGTAAAGATATTTAAAATTGATATTTTTATAAGTAAAAAAATTAACTGATGAGAGATATCCACTTACTTGTAATGTTGTAAATGCGAAAATGAAGATGGCATAACGGCGGTGTGTTCTAAAGCTATAGAATTTAGAAAGATTTCCCAGATACAAGCCAACAATCCAACCAGAAGTTCCAAGTAAATAGCCAGTGATTTGACAGAAGAGATGAATGCCAAATTGCCATCTTGTGAAATATTCTAATGGGTATTTGAAATATCTTGCAGCAATCACACCAGAAGGCAAGAATGTTCCCCACCCTACAATGCTCAAGATGCCATGTACCTGCCAATTAAAATTAAGGCTATGCAAATAATATAATATAATGTGTAATCAAATAATGCACATATTTGATTACAGCATAAACAAATAGATTAGTCTGAAAATTTATGAAATAAAGTTTTAATTTCTTACCATTCGGAGATGATTCTCGTGCCTTCCAACATGATCACTCTTACCAGAATTCAAGTCAATAGTGTCTATACTATCAACATTTTGGAGGATTGTGGGGTGATTTTTAGGATCTGTGCCATCTAATTCATATCCAACTTGCCAAACATGATTCAACCTTGAAATGTTGTACCTGCCAGTGGCCGGAAGAACAACTCTGGCTTGTATTATTGCGTAGTATTCTAGTTCAGGTATAAAATACATTGTCATGTCGTGAAAAATCACTTCATTTTGAGCTTCCTCGAATTTTGTTGGCTCTAGCTTGCAACCAAGTTTTGTGCCTCTAGTGATATTATAAGTTTTAGTAAATGTTGTTCCATTGAGGACTCTAATGCCAATTATTGCCCTGGTTCCAACCATTTGCGGCTCCTTACTTGGATTGATTCCCCAAGCTATCCATCCCTGATCTTCATATAGTCTTGCTCCAAATATAATGTCAATTTGGTGCTCTTGTTTCATTTTCCAACCAAATTCTGCCCCAAGAGTTGTCAATCTCTTGCATCCTTCTGATCCTGGACCTCCTGTAAGGTTCTTTTGTCGGGTTATTTCAAGAAAACGCTCACTACAATGATGGAAATTGGCAGTTGTTGAGAAAATCAAGAATGAGACTAATATGAAGATAACAAAGAAAGTAGTAGTGGAAGACATTTTTTTTTTCTTTGGAAGATGATAACTGAATTATTGCATGATACTTAATAAGGAATGTGTTTGAGATTTGAGGCAGCTTTTTAAATATTATTTTTTTATAAATTTGAGTTGGATTAAGACTTTAACTCAAGAGTTTATAAATCTAAATATTACTTGATAGCACTCGAGCAAAAGCACATTATATATAAATATTTAAGTAGGTTATACCCAAGTTTTGTTTGGGGAAGACGTCAGGTTATTAATTAGTACTCCATGTACTAACTTTAAGAATTAATGACTTTATTCTATTACAGTAATTGGTTAACTAAGTGCAGTGGCCTACAAGTAATGGATAATATGTCTTATTAACTTCTCTTTTAGTAGCTACATCTTTCATCTAAAGACACTTTTAATTTCTTTAAAACAAGATTAAGAATCTTACACACCCTCATCCTTTTTCTTTATATGAAAATTTTTTCAAGACAAAAGAGACTACGAAAATTTGAATCTTGAATTACATATATATTTAATACTATATTTTATATAAAAAATAATTTTATATAAAGTTTTTATTACTTTTTATTTCTAATTTCTAAGTTTCGTTTTTATATACTTAAAGTTTGTATTTTGAAAAACAAATTTAATAAAACAGAAGAATATAATTTTCTCTTCTTATGATAACCTAACATTAAATAATAAAAATTACATATAAATTAAAATTTGTGTGTTGGAATTTAATCTTCTTCTTTTTTTGACATTTGTGGATGAGAACTCAAATCTAAATATATTATCAAATCGGAAAATATATTAATATAAAACTTAGACCTATGAGACAAAGTAATTACAATGTGTTAAAATATAAATTCCATATTAATTATATAAAAAATATTAAATGGGATTATATATAATTATATTCTCTAATTTTAATAGTTAATTTTTAAAATTAATATTCTCAAAAATATGTAAATCCCAACATTTCTAATATGATATCAGAATTTAATCGATTATTGTATCACTTCTCATTATATCAATAAATCAGATTGGGTTTAATTCTCTTTCTTGACTCGATATGGGTTTATTTTCGAATTTAAAATTTATTATTCATCTGGTATGAATTATTCTTGAACTTTTAATTTTTTTATCTGATATAGGTATTTTTCAAACTTTAATTCTTTTTTGACCCGATTTATATCATAAATTTGCAAGTGTCAATTAGAATTATTAAAAATTATCTTCACTCAATTGCCACCTAAGGAAAGTCATCGGACAAAAAAATAATGAAAAGAAAGCCACCGGACAAAAAAAATAATTAAAAAAAGTTCATTACCAGACAAAATTCAAAGAGAAAATGAAATTTCAGTTCAAATTATAATTTAATAGGGAATTTGATTATTTTCTCATTCTAATATCTTGTTGAGTTTTCAATATAAATATGTGAGAATCAACTTTAAAAACTAACTTATTAAAATTAAAATGTCTAATTTATATTAATCACTTAATATATTTATATTTAATCGATGTATAATATTTTCCATGTAATATTCTTTTAACACAATATGTTATCATTACCATGGCCTTCTTAATAAAAAATTTTAACATGAAAATGTTAATTAATTAACGCTAGAAGAAGCATGTCAAACTTTTTCTGCATTAATATTCTTTTTTATTATTATCAATTTATTTTTTCCTTTTTTATGTACCAAAGATCAATTCTATATATCGAGTTCACTTACGGAACTCCTGAATTTTTTTTTATTTTTTTTATTGAGTAATTCAACTGAATTTGTATGTTATAGTAACTATAGTAGAAAATTATCTTCATTCTAGAACAATTTTTTTTTTTTTAATATTGACAATCCTCTTTTAATTTATGATATTTTCATTCACTTTTTAATTATTTAAATTAATTATATTACTCCTATTAAATTGTTTACCTAATAATTTTTACAATGAAAGTTTCGTTTCATTTCATTTTTCTTTTATTTTTGAATTTCACCTCATAAATTTATTATTTTTCAAAAAATTAACAATAAAATAGATTGACTTTTACTTTTTATATTTTGTTTTATTTTCAATGAAAAGCTTATTAATCTGAGCTGGACTCTTTTTTATGTGAATCAAGGCTTGCAAGATGATTAAGAGCATTAAAAGACCAAGTCAAAAGTTATCCCATGGTTAAACTAGTAACTGATGATGGAGTTAAACAATTTTGAGGAAGCTATTGATCTTCCTAATTCTTGAGAAAATATTTGGAAGATAAAAAGACACAAGAAGGTGTATAATAAGTTATTTTGAGTGGTAGTTGGTCTCTTTATTTTTTATTTTTTATACTCTTAGTATTATCGTTAAATGATAATAGATAATCTAATTTGATGGGACTAGTCACATTTTCTATACAATATGTCTGACATTAGATAATCACAATTATAAGTGAGACGCCACTCTAATTATATTCGACTTTTACATATCTTGGTCTACGTATTAATGAATGATAATTACTACAATGTTTACTCAAAGACATATAAATTAATCGAGTTATTGAATCTATATATAAGATAGCATATGAAAATGGACATCTTGATTCGATATGAGAATGGACAAACTAATAAAAACTTAATTAGGACATATTTTGATGAGAACAAAATCGAGTCTTAAAAGGAGAATTGATGCTCTATCAGACAAATCCTAACTTTAAGATAATGGGAATGTTGCTTGTAGGAGTGCTCAAGCTCATAATCGAATGGTTTTGTAAATAGATTTATCAAATCTTGATCCAATAGAAAAAGTTATTTTATCCCTTATCAACTAGTGTGTATTATGTACAAAAGAATGAAAACACAAGAAGTAATGTCATTTAAAAGTATTAATTTTTTTATTATAGTATTCATATGATGATTTAGCTTTTTACTTATTTCAAACTTACGAATGATTAGGATATTTAGAAAAAATATAATTAAGAAATATTTTGAATGAGTAAAAGTGGTAAAATATTTATATTGTCTTAAAATCAAATGTAGGTGGGACCAAAACTTAAAACTTTAGTTGGTTAATTAATTTTCTAGTTGAAAAGAAAATCAAACGCTTGCTTAGAGGGAGCATTAACGATGATTTTTTTGTACAGTTTTTTTGCAGAAGCAAGTCTATTGATGACCACCGATAGTCATTATTAATCGCTAATAATCATTGTTAGCCACTTTGGATCATCATAATTTATTATTTTTATATTTAAAAATAAATAAAATTTATAAATATAAAAATCTAATAAATTTAAATGTATTTGTAACCTTATAAATTAAAATTTTTAATATTGTAATCAAATAATGGAAAATCTGTTCTTGAAAAATATTTTTTAAAGACAAATTATTTTTAGCAAAACAAATAAACCCATAGTATTTTATGGCTAAGAGTTTTAAATCATTCTTATTTATCAAGAATTCTGAATATATATATATATATATATATATATATATATATATATATATAGGTCCAAGTCTTATAAGGAAAAAGCCTAAGGTTTTGTTCAGTTCACTAATTGTACATAGAAATAAAGAAAAATAAAAAGAAAAAAATTATATTTTTCCTTATATTATTTTGATTTTCCATTTACATAGAAAAAAATTTAAAATTATTTACAAAATATTTACCTTTTTTATATCATTGAAAGAGTAACGAGTAGAAAAATAATATATTTTTATAACTTATGTTAAAAATATTTTGTAACTCGTGATTTCTCTCTAAAATGAAAAGAAATTTTTTACTTTTAGAGCTTAAATAAGTAAATCACATTTTATTTATTTAATTTTATTTTATTTTTCTTATTAGGTAATTAAATGAAGGAAATTTTTTCAATTTATTTTTTTTCTTTTTCTTTCCTTCAAAATAAATATAGCTTAATTTCTAAATTATTTATTTATTTATATTTAATTTGAATTAAAATATAAATTATTATTTTGCTTTGATTAGAATCTTAATAAATTTATAAAAATAAAATAAATCACTAACTAGATAAAGATTATTTATTTTAATCATAAAATTTTTAAGCATATTGTAAAATTTTTTAATATTATTTTATATATATGTCTATTAGAACAATTTATATAATTTATATTTTAATTTAATTATATATATGTGTATATTTGTAATTGTACATATAATTTGCCCCCCATTTATCAAATTTTCTAGATCTATGGCACTGAGAAGAAAGGTGTTTTTTGTGAGGGAGGGAGTTGGAAAGAGTCATGAGCTCAAATCATTTATAGGCTTTTGATCTTTGGGCTTCTGATTGATAGGTTGCTGAAGACTCATACCAAGTATTACTAATAGAAATATTGATTTTTAGCATCTCATAACCATAGTTTATTCTCTCAGTTTTTCTTTTCATTTCTCACTCATGGCTGCCAATAATGTGGCTCATGGTCATGGGCATATTTAGTTGAGGGTAAGGAACACGTGCCTCTTTATTTTAATTTTTTTTAAATAAATTACTGTTTAATTCATAAAATTTAATAAAATAATTATTATATTTTAAAAAATTATTTAATTTTTAATAAAATATTATATAATTTCATTTTTTTCATTCACTTTCCTTCATACTCTCTCTCATTTTCTTTTTCTTTTTTTGTTTTCTTTCATTTTCTTCATTCACTTTCCTTCATACTCTCTCTCATTTTCTTTTTCTTTTTTTGTTTTCTTTCATTTTCTTATCTAATCTTCTTTATTTTTTTTCTCCATAATATTGTCATAATTTTTAATTATTTATAAATTAAAGTATACATTTAATATTTTTAAATAAATTTATTTTATTATCGTAATTTAAAATTTTTATGTTCTCCTTGATATTTTTCTTTCTAAAATTCCCTTAATGTGGCTCATGAATTATTGAGATTACTATGCTAAGAGAGAGTGAAAATAATTAGCATGGACAAAGAGAGTTAATAAGATATGTAACTTCAACCATATGGGTAGATTTCAATGTTTAATAAAAATAAAAAATAAAAAATAAAAAATAAAAAATAAAAAAAAACAATGACATTGCCATTGTCATTATACTAAGCTCAATCAATCAATCAATATTCTAATATTAAAATTTAAAATTTATTTTAGATGTGTACTAGGAGGATGAAATCATCAAATAAGTATGTTATGAATTATCTATGGGATTATTTCAAATAATATCATCATTATATATATACTCATTTTAATCATACTTCTTATGGTTCCTTTAGAAATTTCTTTTGTATTATTATCTTTTCACTTTCAAGTATTTTTTTTACAAAGTGTAAATTTTATTTTTAAAAATTATTCATTATATTATATTTGTTGTTATATGGATTTTTTTATATATTTATATTTTATCATATTTTAATTTTAGATTAATTATAATTTTCCCCACTACAATGACTCATTATATTAAGTTCCTCCTGACCTTTCAAAAATATACTAACTCCACCTGACAAATGTCATAATATACTATTAAACCATTTCATCCAATTTTATAATTAATCAATCCTTAGTCAACCATATAAGGGTAGTAAAAAAATAAAATGTTCTTATCCTTTATTTTTAATTAATTACATTATATTTTTGTTTTAATTTTTTTTAAGGTTAAAAAATTTATTTTCATACTTTTGATAAATTTGAAAATAAAAATATTTTTTAATTTTTATTTTTAAATTTGTCAAAAATATGAAAATGAATTTTTTTATTTATATTAAAAAATTTAAGAAGAAATAATTTAATTAATAATTTAATTTTTTCTTAAATTATTTTTTAAAATAAAAAATATTTTATAAAAAATATTTTTATTTATTTTTTATTTTAAAAATTGTCAAAAATATGAAAATAAATTTTTTTAAAAAAAATTAAAACAAAAATAAAATATAATTAATTAAAAATAAAATATAAGAGCATTTTGATTTTTTTACTACTATTATAAAGTTGATTAACAGTTGACTAACAACAAAATTAAACGAAACGGTCTAATAGTATATTATGACATTCGTCAGGGAGAGTTAATATATTTTTAAAAAATCAAAGAAAACTTAATATAATGGATCACGAGAAAATTGTAATTAATCCTTTAATTTTTTTATATTATATAACAGTATACACACGCGAAGCGTGGGATAGTTCCTAGACTCGTTTTTCAATCTCCAAAATGGATTTTCACTCTTAAAAAACGCAAAACACTGACCCCTTGCTTGTTTTGAAGGGAGGGGGGAGAAAAGAAAATAAAAATAAAGAAATTGCAATCATTTTTTTCATTTGGTGTACTAAATGAAGAAAGAAAAGAAAAGAAAAGAAAGGTGGGGAAATAAGATTTCTCCGAATAGTTTTAAGTTTTAAGGAGCAAAATAATTTTTCTTTATTTTTTATAGAAATGGAGGGAAATAGAGAGTTGAAAAGGAGGGAAATAGAGAGTTGAAAAGTATTGAAAATTAAAATTATTAAAATATCCTTATTTTTTTATTTAAATTAAGATTAAAAAAGTAGATGTATTATAATTTTTTTTTATTTCTTCTCTTATATAAATAAAAAATTCAAACAATATAAAAAAAAATATTTTTTTTCTTTTTTATTATTTCTTTAATTTAATTTCTATTCATTTTCTCGGCATAATTAGTGCATTAAACAAAGTGTAAAGCCTGGAGTTGCTCAATACTTTTCAATAGCACAAAACAATGAAATTGCTGCAAGCAAGAAGGTAATCACTTTAATCATATTTCAAAAAAAAAAAAGAAAAGGAAAAAAAAAAAAAAGGCAATAAACAAAACTATTTGATCCCTATTCCCAACTCTTTATTATAAAATATATATTAATTTAAACCTCAAAAAATGAACGAGGTGAATATTGTTGGATTAATTATTATATCCAATAATCATGGGTGTGGCGTTGGACTTGTACTAGTACTGCCTTGATATTGTCCCTCAGGAGCAGCAAGAATTTTATCTTGTCTCGGTTTATCTTGTGACTCTGGTCCCTCTTGATTAGTACTTGTTTCAAATTTATTGGTCTTTCCATTAGTACTGCCTTGATCTTGTTCCCGTTTCGTTTTAAATTTGATCCAAGTATAGATCTCAAGAGCTGTGACAATGGCAGCAAAAGCTATAAGAATTCCAATGTAAGCCCATTTCCAAGTGTTTTCGTTCGGCTTCAAAATGCCAATCCCATGAAAAATGTTTCTTGCAATCACAGCAAGCAATGCATACCCCAAAAAATGATGATACATATTCCAGTACTTCCTGTATTCGTCACGTTCCTCTGGTCTTAGCCAAATTGCCAACATCTGTATAATGGGTTGATTTGAATATTTGAGAATTTAAAATAAAAACATTTAAAATTGATATTTTTATTAAAAAATAATTAATGAGAGATATTGATATAACTTACTTGCAATGTTGTAAATGCAAATATGAACATGGCATAAAGACGGTGTGTTCTAAAAATATAAAATTTAGAAAGATTTCCTAGATACAAGCCAACAATCCAAGCAGAAGTTCCAAGTAAATAGCCAGTAATTTGACAGAAGACATGGAGGTAAAATTGCCAATTTTCAGAAATTTCTAATGGGTATTTGAAATATCTTGTAACAATCACACCAGCAGGCAAGAATGTTCCCCATCCCACAATGCTCAAGATGCCATGTACCTGCCAATAAAAAAATAAAACACAAAACAACCAAGATAATTAGCATAATATATGCATTGCATTATAAGTTAATAAAACAATGATTAACAATTAATTAATTAATTTCCGTTATATGGAAATTTAAATTTAAGTCTATGACAATTAATTAATTAATTTCCGTTATATGGAAATTTAAATTTAAGACTATGTATATTTAGTTATGCTGTAATCTAATAATTGATGAGTCATCAAATAATGCATATCTGATTACATTTGATTTTGGCATAAACAGTATACATATATATATATGTATACAGGGGATTCAAAAATGGGTCGATTATCTAAGTCGCATATGCACTGCACATGTTATTATGCTAAGCCATGGTGTGCTATAGTCTAAAAATTTAAGAAATAAAGTTTTAATTTCTTACCATTCGAAGGTGATTCGCATGCATTCCAACATGATCTCCCCTGCCAGTGTTCAAGTCAGTAGTCTCTGTACTATCAACATTTTGGAGGATTGTGGGGTGACTTTTAGGATCTGTGCCATCTAGTTCATATCCAACTTGCCAAACATGATTCAACCTTGAAATGTTGTAGGTGCCAGTGGCCGGAAGAACAACTCTAGCTTGTATTGCGTAGTATTCTAATTCAGCGATGAAATACATTGTCATGTTCTGAAAAATCACTTCATTTTGAGCTTTCTCAAATTCTGTTGGCTCTAGCTTGCAACCAAGTTTTGTATCTCTAGTGATATTATAAGTTTTAGCAAATGTTGTTCCATTGAGGATTCTAATTCCAATTATTGCCCTGGTTCCGACCATTTGCGGCTCCGTACTCGGATTGATTCCCCAAGCTATCCATCCCTGATCATATGGTAATCTTGCTCCAAAAATAATGTCAATTTGGCGCTCTTGTTTCATCTTCCAACCCAATTCTGCCCCAAGAGTTGTCAATCTCCTGCATCCTTCTGGTGCTGGACCTCCTGTAAGGATCTTTGGTCGGGTTATTTCAAGAAAAAGCTCACTACAAGGATGGAAATGGGCAGTCGTCGAGGAAATCAAGAATGAAACTAATATGAAGATAACAAAGAAAGTAGCCGTGGAAGACATTTTTTTTTTTCCTTTTGGGAGGCGTAATTATTGTTTGATAATTATTAAGGTATGTGTTTGAGATTTGAGGCTTTGTGCAGTTCTTTAATAAATTTGATTTGGAACAAGACTTTAACACTCAATTATACTTTAATACAACGGAACCAAAAGCACATTAATATATATTTTCTTAAAGTAGGTTACACAACTTTTGGTTGGGTTAGACATAAGTTTACAAATACTATAAATTATTATCTCTATTTTTAAATAAGTATCATTAAAAAAAAATGTTACTAAATAAGTTGCTTTTAAAAAAATTAATGCTACATTAATATTTTTTTTTTCAAATTTTAACCTTTAAACCTATTGTTTTCATTTAATAATTATAAAAATTTTATTTTTTCAATAATAAGAAGATTTTAGTAAATAATTTTTTCTTCCTATTATCAAAGTATTTTATTATATTTCTTAATATTAGTGTAAAAACCTAAATGATACTTAAGGGGTGTTTGAATCTATTTAAAATATACATGTAAAAATATTTTAAAATTTAAAAAATATTAAAAGATTTTTAAGTATTTGAATGATTAATTTAAAATATTATTTTTAAATTTGAAAAAAAAATATATATAATAATTTTTATTTAAATAATATTTTCAAAATTCTATTTCTTTTTAAACACCCGCTTATTAAAAAATAGTTAGTATTAACTTTAAGAGTTAATGACTTTATTCTATGACAGTAATTGCTTAGAAAAATGCAGTTGTCTACAAGTAATGTATCATACATGTCCTATTCACTTCTCTTTTTGTAGCTACATCTAAAGACACTTAATTTCTTTGAAACAGAAGTAAGAATATTCTTACACCCTCATCCTTGTTTCTTTAATTTTCTTTTATATGTTAAAGAAGCTAAGAAAATTTGAATCCTGAATTTCATATATAAAATTTTAATTTATTAATTCTGTTTTTCTATATATTTAAATCATCTTTATAATTTTCTCTTCATATTATAACCTAACATTAAATAATAAAAATAAATATAATTCAATAATAAATTTATTTTTCGCCTTTAAGAAATAAAAATTAAAAACCAATAACAACAAATATACCAAACAGAGCATATTAATGGTAAAATGTGATGAGATTTCCTTGTCAATTCTTAATTAAAGTGTTACTTAATTAAATAACCTAATAAATTTATATTATTGAAACTATTTTTGTGTAGATTAATACATATAAATTTTATTTATAATTAGTTATGTTCGATAATTCAATAATTAAGTATTTATTTAATTAGAAAATTATATTTAATAATTTCTTTTTATATAAATAAATATTTAATATGAAGCATTAACATTTTACCAAGTTATAATTATATAAGATAAATAAAAGTTAGAGTTTAATAAAGTTTAATTAATTATTGTATATTTAATTCAATAAGAGTATACATATAATAAATAGCGAAACACCGGATAAAAGGTAAGTCTTGGTTATGATATGAAACTCGTGTTTCTCGTGATCTTCCTTTGTTTGTGCTTTAACCAGTTAGCTAATAAATTCCAAAATATAAATTCTATTCAACTTTGCTTTAGAATAATATTAATTTTTTTATAAAATAAATAAAGAAAGTGAAAAAAAATTATCTTATCTTGATGGTTGTTATTATTATTATTTAAAGAATTTATTGCATTCTTTCGTCCATATGAGTGCGGGATTGTGGGGGACCACCGATTTGTCAGTGCACGAATTTCATGCACATGAGAAAACTTTTATTTATTTATTTATTTTTAGAAGACATTAATTAATTCTTGAGATTGAGGGAAAGAATATGGTGAGATTATGATGATCTTATTCTTTTTTTCAGAAAATAAGATCGTAATTTTTTGGAAATTGATATGAAGTTTTTTATTTTTTTACTTTGAGGAGAAAAAGGGATTTGAATTTATATATATTATTTAAATTATACTATTATTATATTACATTTTACTATGCGAAATCGATTTGTAGTTGTATTTTGCTCATTCCATAATTTTTATATTTAGATGTGGGTAAAATATATTTAGATAATATCATTTAAGACAGTTACAGATTTATATCTGACCATATAATTAACGATTTTTCTAATTAATGTTTTACAAGATAACTAGTTATTTTAAAAGAAATATTATAATTATATATAAATTTCTTTTAAAATTTTTTAAATTTCTTAATATCTTTTTCATATAAAAATTTCTCCTTAATTTTCTTTTTATATTAAAATCTCTTTTTAAATAATATTTTATGAGTATGATTATGTATATGATTGATGAATTGAGATAATGATAATTGCTTATTTGGAGGCCCAGGTGAGGCAAATGTGTTGCTTAGATTATTATGGATTGACTTAAGTTTAGAGAGCTATTTATAAGTATTTATTTCTTTTATTTCTAGGGAAAACGTTATAGTTATAAGGGAGATTTTGCTGAAATTTCAGTAAAATCTTAAGAATAGTTAGATAGAACTTTAAAGATTAAAGTTTATATTGTCTATCAATACATGTTGATTCAAGTGGTAAAAAGTTTGTTTCCTTTTAATAAGATCTCGAGTTCGAGTATTGTGGGCATAAAAAATATGTAATGAAAGAGTTTTGCCTACCTTGTGGGTCCCTCTCGGCTTGAGCATATATTACTCAGATCCAGTGGGTTTGGATACTACGTGATCCGATATAAATATTTTAGGTATCTTCCTAACAACCAAACAATAGACACTCTAATAAGAGATGGTTTAGATTTCCTCAAATTTATGAGTGATATTTTCTAATATGTTTATCATTTATTGCACTTAATGTATGTTTATATATGAATGCATAAGGCAATCTAACACTCAATTGTCATATTGCTTATGAATATTTAGATGAGATTAGTATAATATAGAACCACATAAAGTTCTAATTATGATTATGAGTATGTTGTGATGATTGAGATATGATTATATTAATGATATTTGGTCGAGTTTGAAATGGTCTTATTATGGCCCTATATATGGATAAGAGAATTGTGGTTAGATTCCAGCTGGTCTCAATATGACTCATAGTTTGAAATTAAAAGCTAAAAGAGAGGAATTGACTCCTCATATTGAAGTTTAGTATGATTCCTATCAACTCATTCCTATTGTTGGATGACTATATGATTATATTTTTTTTTTTTGATATTATGTATGAGCATTTATGTTATTAAATAATTAAGATGATTGTAAGACATCATGATTATATATTGAATTGTATAACACACTGAGTTGAGACACTAACTCTTATCTCTCTATTTTTTCAGATTGTAGGTTGAGTCTCAGAATTGTATAACACACTGAGTTGAGACACTAACTCTTACCTCTCTATTTTTTCAAATTGTAGGTTGAGTCTCAAAGAAAAGTTAAGTTTTATTGAGTTATTCCTTCCTTTAATCCTTTAGCAGTGAAATTTTTTTATTATGTTCGATAATTATTTTCATATTGTTCTTATTATAAACTCTAAACTCCACATTGTTCTTTTCGTTATTTGTAATTCAACATAACTTGATTAGTTGTATGGATTTGTATAAATATCTTGAGCTTTGAAGAAAAGTTAAGCTTCCTCGTTCTAGTTAATGTGATATTTTGTTAAATAGAAACTTAATGGTGATGATTTGATATGACTGAGATAGTAATTCTGAGTGACAATGATATGTTTGTACTTAGATTCTATTTGACAGGTGAGATCATAATCCTTAATTGTTGATATTATAATTGAGATATTGTAATTTTATCATTTAATAATAGTCAGATTTATTATCAATTTTGAAAGTCTTATACTTTTTTATTCTAAATTATCGGTTAAGTGCCCTTAGGTTAATATCATGACCCTTCCAACACAACTACTTATTTTTCAGGCCCACCAATAAGGCCTGTAGACTTTGTTTACTCAGGATAAAAAGGAAGTCTAGACTGTGCACAAACATAACACACTCACACTCCTGACTACTCACTAGTTTTCTTTGAAGGAAACTAACTTAGGTATCAGATGGTCTTTGAGGCTTGGCCCTCTAACTTCTCTTCCTAGTTCCTTGTAGGAACCCTCTACCATTGAACGAAAAATCCATTATTATTTGTTGAGTTCACCCTCATTAATATCCTAAGTGCACTAGTTAATAAGCAGTTATTTCATATAAAATTTAGTTAATAAATAAATATTTTAGATAAAAATATTAAATTAATTTGAGTTGAATGAAAAAAAAAATAGAAATTTTGATGGAGTTATTTAGTGACAATATAAATCAAAATTCTCATTTTTTATTTATGCAATTTATTTTTAAATTTAGAAAAATTAAAAAAAATATTCTTAAGAGAAAAAAGAACAATAAAATTTAAAAAATTCATAAATATTAAATTTCACTCATACAAATTTTTTTCATGTCTTAGGAAATCAAATAAATTCATAAATATCACAAAAACTTTAATTTAATGGCCATATGCCACTATTATTATTCATGGTATCAAAATTAAAATATTTATGAGTAATTATGAATATAACTATTTAATTGGAGATTTAGATCTATGAATTTGTTTGGTTTTCTAAGATGTGTAGAAAATTTTGTATGAGTGAAATATGATATTTATGATTTTTAATTTTTAAATTTTTTTTTTTATAAATATTTTGAACTTTTATAATGAATTAAAATTAAATATTAATTCAAAAGTGAGTCCTATAATATCTTATGTAGTTTCAAAATAGAAAAAAATATTTTTTAATTTATATTATATGTATATTAAATGATCAAATATTAACAGTATTAATGATTTTGATACCAATATCTAATAAAACATATCATAGAATACCTAAGTGTAAAAAAAAATAAAAAAAACCACTTGTCTCTTTGAAGAAAAATGCCAAATTACAGATAATTTTATTGTATTTCCCCCAAATTAAAAAGACTTACCATAATAAAAATGTCTACATGGTGTTGCTAGCCTAAGATTCTATGTTGATATTAATTAATGTTGACTAGTAAAAGAGTAAATGCTCAATCCTCAAACTCCAATTAATTGAATTTGATCTTACAAAAAAATATTGATAAACAATTAAAATTTTAAATTAATTATCTGTAATTTGATTTTTATAGTTTCAATTAATTGAAATTAAAATAATAATCATATTTATAAATAACAGAAACAAATTAATACTTTTGTTCTCACTTTAATATTGTAAAGCCCATTCATTTAGAGTGAGAAAATATCATTTGAGAGAGATTAGGTTTGTCTGTAAACTTTGGTATTTTTGGTGTGTGGAATTATATATAATTAAAAAACCCTAATGCATTGAATATTATCCCTTTCTTTTTTATTTTAGTTTCTTATTAATGCTATTCTTAATAAATCATTTTCTCTGTGTTGGATATTACCAGATAGCCCTCCATCTTAGGATTTTAATTTCTCATCATTGCTCTTCTTAATGGGTTGGTTGGTATTGCCTGTTGACTAGCGTTGAGAAAATACATTTTGATTGTACAAATACAGTCCATCTAACAACTATAGACTCAAAATATAAGGATATACAGGTAATTTTATGATTATAAATAAATAAATTATATAAAAAATTTGTGGTTGACTATCTAAAATAAAAAATAAAATAAAGGTATAAATATTGGGTTAGGAGCTTTTATTTATTTATTTTTGTGTTAAACTTTGGATTAATTAAAAAAAAAATTCACAAACTTTCAAGAAAATTGCAATTTTTGCTTAATATTTCAATTTTGATAAATTAGATAAATTTTTTTAAAATTTTGGCAAATTTTACAAATGACTGGATTGTGATTAAGCTCCGGCTACCGGAATTGATGTGATAAATTTTTTATTAATATTTTTATTATGTCAGCATCTAACCTAGCTATGAGTAAAAATCGAATCAATTAAATTAAATTAAATCAAACTTAATTTAGTTAGTTCGATTTGATATGATTCAAAATTAATTTGGTTTGATTTATTTTTTGAAAATTTTAATTTATTTAATTTGGTTCAATTTTCTTTAAAATTACTCAAAATAATCAAATTGATGAATATATATATATATATATATATATATATATATATATATATATATATATTAATTCGATTGTGGTAAAAAATTTGAAAAAGAGATTTTAATTAATTGATATTAAGATTAATGTTATATTATAATATATTATTTTATTATTTATTATTAACATTAAATATTTTTATTAATATTATATTAATTAATATTAATTTATTTATATTTTTCTATATATTTTTCATCTTCTATAGGTTGATTTATTGTAGATATTTATTTATATATATATTTCAATTCTATATCTATTTTATATATTTTTTATTTTATATAATATAGAAATATATATATATATAGAAATAAAATTTAAATAGACTATTAATTTAGATTAGTTAAATAGCTAAAATAAAATATTTTTTTCCTATTTTTCTATATTAACATAATTTAATCAAAAGAGAATTTTTAAAAATTAAATTGAATCGCCATAATTTGATTCTCATTCAATTTTTTGAATTTTTAATATATATATATATATATATATATATATATATATATATATATATATATATATATATATATATATATATCGGTCAGTTCGATTATTTTGAATATTTTTTTAAAAAATAAAACCAAAATAAATTGGCCAAAATTCTTCAAAAATAAATCAAACCGAACTAAAATTTGAATCGAACAAAGTTGAATCGATCAAAATAGATTTGATTTAATTCGATTTTGTTGATTTGATTTTTTGCTCATTGTTACATCAGATGCTAACGTGACAAAAATATTACTAAAAAATTTATCACATCTGCTCTAATGATTGAAATTTAATCGAAATTCGATTATTTATAAAATTTATTAAAATTTAAATTTTTTTATTTAATTTATCAAAATTAAAATATTATACAAAAATTATAATTTTCATAAAAGTTACTTAAACTTTTAGTTAGATGAAGGAACAAAACAATATTTATTTTTTCCAAAATTTATCTTAATTAATAAATGTACTTATAAGTAATTCAAGATGAAATCATTGTAGTTTTAACTATCATATTCATCTTCAATTATATAATAAAATACGTAATTTTCTTTTATTTTATAAAAAAAATTAAATTTCTCAAAAAAAAAAAAAATTATAAATACATATACAGTTTAAAAGAACAGATAAAAAAAATTTGTATAAATGCCCTCTTGATAATAATAGAAAATCTCACATATTAATGTGGAAATGTGGAATCAATCATCTAAGAGTGAAAAACGGAGTCAATAATTTCTCTAAAGGGATGGGCCAAGACTACTAGTTGGGTGAATTTCCTATTCCAAGTAGAGATTTTGACCTTTGATCTTAATTAATTCAGTATATATGCATCATTCCAACACGTGGTCAAATTCTATACAACAAATATAGTGGTCTGAAATTGGGGAACCACCAATTCTATACATTTTCTATTTATTTTTCTCTTTTTGCCCATTCCATGTTTAATAAAATTTTACTATTTTATTGAAGAATGAAAGAATGAGAATGCGTAGTCTTTCCATTATACAGAGAATAAAATCTTGCTACATAATTTTATTGTTGACCAGCCGTTTAATGTGGACTATTCAACTTAAGTGAAACAACACTTGCACTACAAATTGAAATTAAATTAAAAAACTGCCTTATAAAATTCTCTATAAAGTCTTCACTTCCACTTCCTCTCTTCTCCACACCCACTGCCTAATTAATTAAGCTCTCTCTTCCTTTTATTCTTTCATTTTCAACCTTAGAAGAACCAAGAAAATGAAGTTATTAAAGAATTTCTTGATTCTTGTTCTTGTTATGGCTCTAGTCTTGAGCATTGTTGCAATACCAATTCAAGAGCAAGAAGAGTATGATTTGGATAATTACGAATTGACTGAAGAACCAGAATCAGCTCAAAATACAGAATTCAACTCGGAACATGGATTTGGTAGAATTCTTGCTCAAAAGGAAAGAAAATCTCGACGAAGAACTTGTAACAAGTATCCAAGAATTTGCCATGCCAAGGGAAGTCCAGGACCTTATTGTTGCAAGAAGAAGTGTGTTAATGTGTTAACTGATCGTCTTAATTGTGGAGCTTGTGGGAACAAATGCAAATACAATAAAATTTGTTGCAATGGCAAATGTGTTAACCCTTCTTTCAATAGGACGCATTGTGGGGGCTGTAATAATCGGTGCAAAAACGGAGAGTTTTGTGCTTTTGGTCTTTGTAATTATGCATAGGGAAGATTACTGAAGAAGAATATTGAGGCGAAAGAGTTATTTCTTTTATTGAGATTTATATGATATATACAAATTCTTTATAGAATTAGAAATTTAGTAGGTTTCATACTCAATTTAATTTGATTAATAATAATAAAGCATGTCAAACCAATTCTTAATTGCCTTTAATTGGTAATTAATTATTCTTTTCATTTCACAATAACTGTCCTTTTAGAGATTTTTTTTTTCAAAATAACTGTCATTTTTAGGAGCCAAAGAAATATTTACTATTTCTATTAATTGCTTTAGTTTCTCCATGTAAAAATTAAAAAAGGGTACTTAGTCTATTCCCTTTAGAATGAAGACTTTTTAATTCATGTATCAAAATGATAAATATTATAAAACGAAAAGAATATAAAGATAGTTATCGTGATAAATCTAATATTTAATAGAATTATATTATTGTCACAGCTAAAAATATTATGGCCACAATTTTTTTTATATATTTCATTTCATGTTTCATATATTTTTTATACTCTCACATCACTTATTTTGACAATCAATACTTTTTTATAAATGATATGACATATAATAAAAAATATAAAAAGAAGATTCAGACATGTATTATTGTGAAATTTTATTAGTTAACATTAAATTTTTTGTCTTTCAAACATATGTATAGCCAGCTATTAAAATTAAGGAGAAGATCAATCCTTATAAATCCATTACAAATTTCTTTTGTTGTGGAATTCAAACCCACTCACAGTTACAATCTTTCCTTGTTATACTTGCAAGGTTGTTGCAATTTTGTTGGATCTATTTGTAATTAAGTTTATATATCAGAAGCAGAATTTGAGTTTTGTAATGTGGTTCCTTCTGGTACCTCCTCTTCCGATCCTCCGCTCCCCCCTCTTAATTATAAGGTAATCCTTTTTCATGAGCCCAATAAATCTGTACAATCCTAATTAATCTTAGACTGACTTTGATATCAGTTAGAGTGATTTCATGAGCCCAACTTTGAATGTTTTAGTTAACTTAATTGGATTCAAATGAAAATATAATTAAGTTATACGCTACAAATTTTGAATTGCAAATATATTTTTAATGAGTTTTATTTCGTTTCATATCTCAGAAAAACTAATTAATAACAATGGAAATGAATTTGTAACTTGTAAGTCCTCAATTAAAATTTTATATGATTTACTCAACCGGGTTTTAGTTAACCTTAATAATTTCTATTTTTTTTTTCACTTAATAAAAGTGTGTGAAGTGAGAAGTTCTAATTTTAAATTTGTATACACCATTTTAGTAAGAAAATTTCATCTATGAAGTTACTCATGTTTCTCGAGCACATTTAAACTTCTTATATATAAAAGGAAAAAAAAATTAGACTAAAAAATCTATTTAAACTCGAGTAATTTTCAATTAATATATAATTTTTAAGTATTTAAAAAAAAAAAATCGATCTATATCAGTTGTTCAAAGTTGTATATGCATTACCATTAAGCTAAATTTGCTACATAATACTCCAAATTAGATTTATTGAAACTAAAAAGGGAGCTATATTTAAGTTCATTTACACTTTATGGCCTTTTATTTAAAATATATATTTTTCCAATCTTTTCTTGTCTCTTCTACTTTTTATATTCTATTAATTAGTATTAATTTTTAGGAAATGAGTACCACGTTTGAAACATATTTTTTTCTTTGAAACAAAATAGACCACTTCCTCTACTATAACATTTTAATAAAGAAGGATCTTACCCACTTTTTCAATATTAATAGCCATTAGATGTGGACTACTCCACTAAGTTGCTAAAAATAAATAAGTAAATTCAATATTCAAACACCTCTCACACCTATAAATACCCACTTCTTGTATCACCATCTCCATCTCTCATTGCTTCTCTTTCAGTCTTTCTTCCATTATTAGCAAACCCAAAACTAAAAGAAACTATGTCTCTTATAAAGATTTTGTTGGTTCTAATTATAGTGATGACTCTTTTCATTAACATTTCTTCGGTACCTCTTGAAGAAGAAGAAGAAGATTATGAAGAAACCCAAGAATTATCTACTTCTCAAATTGGAGTTGGCAGATTTCTTGCTCAAAAGAAACCAAAATCAAGAAGATTAACTTGTAACAAATTCCCAAGAATTTGCCATGCCAAGGGAAGTCCAGGGCCTTACTGCTGCAAAAAGAAGTGTGCAAATGTTTTGACTGATCGTCTTAATTGTGGAGCTTGTGGAAAGAAATGCAAATACAATCAGATTTGCTGTAATGGCAAATGTGTTAACCCTTCTTTCAATAGGAGGCATTGTGGAGGATGCAATAATAAGTGTAGCAATGGGAGTTTTTGTGCCTTTGGCCTTTGCAATTATGCATAGAGGAAACCAGTCCTTTTTGTTTACATATATATTCTTAATTCAAATTCTTTAGATAATTGACTTTTGTATTTAGTTAATCTCCTTGTATAATGGATTTGTCAAATTAGATTAATTATTCAAGAATTAATGTATATTAATTTCTTAGTTTATGGATATTAGATTGATTTGGCTAATTGATTAACTTTTTTTCTTCTTCTTTCTATTTGAATGGTTGTCAGAACCAATACACAGAGAAAATTTTAGGTTGATTAATTAAAAATTAGTATATATTCAAGTAGAATATATATGTGTCCGAGTATATATTCAAAAATTTCCAACTAAATTTATTATAACTACAAGTTAATTTTGATTAGAGCTAATTATTATTATTTTTTTTAATTTTCCGATATTAAATTTGAGTCGAGTGAGATTTATAAGAAAACAAAATTCTCTAAACGTTTTTTTTTTTTTTATAAAATTTTAATTCGAGACAATTAGTTATTATTATTATTATTAATTGTATATATAGTGAACTCCTTTTTCTATAGTGAAATATTTTTAAAAGTAGTTCTTAATTATTCAACTTTATAAAACCTTCTCAATTTAAGAACCAAGTCGATTTTGTGTTTATGAGGTTGTCTCAATGTATTTCGACTAGGTTCCTACGGAGTTATCGTCCTCCTTTTAGTAAAACATTTATTTACTTTATATGAAAAAGAACATGACAAACCTTAATTTGTCTAGAAAAAATTTAAACAAATCCAGATAAAAATTATAAAAGTTTTTAAAAATAACTTGAAAAAAAAAATGCCTATCAGACCATTTATGGCTGTCATATGTTCCTTATTCTTTGTATTAAAATTAACTAAAACCTTAAATTGGATGTGTTTTATAAAATTATTTATTCCACACCGGAGTCATTTTTAGAATTATAAAATTTTAAATTTAAATTATTTTTAAAATTATAATATTTTGAGTTTAAACCAAAAATAAAATAAAAGGTGTTTTCTAAGTTAATTAATTCTATAAAACATGAGATGTGGTCTCAAAAGAAGGAAACTATCAATGTCTACATTAGATTAAGCATGCACAAGAAGAAGAAGACTACTTTCTCATAGATATGCATTTTCTATAGTAATTTCTTGCTCTTTGTCTTCTATTCTAATAAAGAAAAGAATATTCAAGAGCAGTACAAACAAAAAAAAAAAATGAATGTTGAATATTTAGGACTCGTAGTCCTAAATATATAATAATGACATAAATAATTGAATCTTGGCTACATCTTTTTTTTTTTTTTTGTGTCATTAATCACCCGTTGAACATTGACTACTGTAAGTGGGAAAACACATGCAAATTAATATCTATAAATTAATTAATTCATCTTGTTAGTAACCGAATTATCAAACCTTGCCTTATAGGATAGGATGTTTAGAGTTTAAATGTTAACAATTTTATCTTAAAAGTTCCAGATTAAAAAAAAAAGTGTGAAATTAAATTAATTGGTTGTCTTGATTCAATTGAACATACATATATATAAATATTTCGAATTTTTTATTCCACCAAAATATTTAAAAAAAAAATAAATGATTTAACGTTTAAAAAAAACATAAGATAGAAAATAAGATATATAAGTGGAAATAAAATGCAGACTGCTATTAATGAACCAATATTATTGAAATTTGAACTTCCAAGAAATATACAGACAATTTATTAAAATACTTTTTTTTTACTTGTTACTTATAAACCATCATTAATTAATATAGATTATATATAATTATATATAAATTTAAGCTTTAATTATTTAAAAAAATTTAAAAATCAACGACACGTTAGATAATTTTTTTTTAGCAATGAAGAAGGGGAATTTAAAGCTGGGTAAGTTAAAATTTAAACCAATCTTTCCCACATTGCTCAACCCAACAATAGCAAAATTTTCCATGTAAGAGTAGTCCAACAATCATGGAGATTTTTCTTTTAAAAAAAAAAAAATATATCATGGAGACGAGAGAGGATTTTTATTACATTATGTACTGTCTAATAATTAACATAATATATATTAAAATACACTAAGCATTTTTCATCCCATATATGGAGGAATATTATAGCATAATTAATTCCTTAATTAACAATGTTTTTGAGTGTCCACTAATATCATCACACGTTCATTGTACACTTTTTGACCTTTTTAACAAATATAATTATATTTTTCCCATTCCATTTCTCCTTTCTTTCACTTTTTCTCCTATTAATTTTTAATTTTTTTAGAAAATGAGAACAATGTTTTCTTATATTTTCTTTTTTATTTGAAGCATATAAAGAGTATGGACCACTTCTAGCAACTTACATGTGTAGACTGCTCCACTAATAAGTGCTACAAATGAATAAAAAAGAAAATTATTTAAATCTCTCTCACCCATAAATTGCCACTTAATTAATTAGCTTTTTTTTTTTTTTTTTTTTTTTTTTCTTTCTATTAGCAATCCAATAGAAACAAGGAGTTAATCATGCTTTGGTTGCAGCACCAATAATAGTAGCAGCAACGGAAGTTTTTGTGCCTTTGGCTTTTTGCAACCATACATAGGGGATAAAGATTTATTATTACTATTTTTTACATATGTATTCATATTCAAATGTTTTTTTAGATAATTACTTCTAAAAAAAAGTTTAGATAATTGATTTTATATTTACCTTTGACATATATATATTAGGCCATCCATATATATAATTAATTTTGTATATTTTGAGTTTATGAAAGTCATCAGGATTGATTTAATTAATTAATTTTTTCTTCTTCCTAATTCAAATCTTTAATGATTCATTTGATTGACAAGAATTTAGATCATAGATTTGAATTTGGGTGAAATTTTTTATTTGAATTATTAAAATTAAGTATATTTGTATTTAATTCAAATCTCTAGTGAAATTTAACCTTTCAAAAATTTAATATTTTAATTTTTTTTTACCTAATTATTTCAAATTTACTATTTTTATTTTTAACATAAAATCTCTATTTTTTTTTAATTTAAAATCTAAATTTTCAAATTTTTTACCTTATTCAAATAAGAAATTTTAAAATTTTAAAATTTGAAATATGAAATTTCAAATCTAAATCTATGCATCCAAACATAACATAATTTTAATCACATTATGCCATTTATAAAGATTTAAGGATATTAGTCAATTAAGAAGTAATTAATACAAATAAAATTAAATAAATTTATTTGAAAATGACTTGTATAAAAGAAAAAATAATAATCACTCTTTTCGAAAAAAATAGACTCGTTCTTCTTTTTTGTTAGTACTAAATTATAAGCAACTTTCCTCTTTCAAAAGATAGTTAATTTGTTAATTTATTAATATATCCTTATTTATTATATTTCTTAATTAATGCATCACATTTTTATCAATAAACACATTAATTAATTTTATTTAATTATTAATCAAAATATGTATGTATTTTTTTACATTTCTCGTCAAATAATAAAATGATTGAGTTGTTAACATGTTAATCAATAATAAAGCTTTAATTATTTTTATCAAAATAATGGAATTATATTAATTTTAATACTTAGAATTAAAAAAAATTACTAAACAAAAATTATTTTCAAGATTATATAAACATTTACTAATATAAATGAAGAGATATTTATAGAAAATATCAAATAAAAATCATTATTTTAATTAAATTAACCACTTTTTCAATATTTAAGAAACTGATATTTAATCACACACAATCATCATCATAAATGATAGGATAAAAATCCTATTTTTTCTCATCTAATTTTTTTTAAATAAATTTATGTAATTTTGTAGACAAATTAATTGCTCGTTACTATAGTAGATAACAAAACCAAATAAGTCCAATTATTAGAAATATACAAACCTTTCAAAACTCAAAAATTTTAAAATAAATTATTTTATTATAAATTTTAAATTAATTACAATTGTAACCATTTGATAAAATTTTTTGAATTATAAATTAAAATAATTCAATTTTTTAGTATAATTATATTTTTCGGAAAAAATCTAAATCATAATTTTTAATCATTAAGCCCTACTTTGTCGACGCCGACAACAATTTAAATAAACTACATATCGTGCGGGTTTAATTACATTATTAGTGGAATAATTAATGATGACTGCAACTACACTAAACGGTCATAGATTGTGAAAAACTGTTGGCTCTATAGAACAATTGCATGTGAGATAAAGAGCATTAGGTGGAAAAAGTTAGGCTACCACTTTGATCTTGCAATTCAAGTCTTGCAATAATAACAAAGTTTCTTTCCCTTTTCACACAATAAGTAGTGACCATAAATCTTTGAGAAATTAGACATCTTACAATTTACAAAATGCTAGCTTTCGCTTGCTTCTATAGATGTTTATATTTTATGTCCAATTGATAGCTTTACTTAATTGTTCAACAAACTATTTATCAGTTGTTCAAGTTTAATGTCGAATTTTATATTTAAGCAGTATTCTTGAGTTTGAGTCCCTATAAATGCAGCAACCAGTATTGGGAGAGTTAAAATCACCGAAATAAATTTTTACGGTTTTAATTCAGATTAGTCGGTAGTAGTCAGATACCAAATTATTTAACAAAAGAAAATAATAATTAAGGTTTAGTTTTCTAAAAATAAAAAATAAAGTTTTGCTTTCTTTGTATGGCAGCTAAACTTCTTATTGTTAGGAAAAATATCCCATATCGAATAATGATAAAATAAATAAAAAATTTATAAGTGAGTAGATGTTTGACTTCGCATAAACCAATTGATTTTGTGCAAGTGAGTTCCAGCACTTGTCCATTTATAAGTCCACTTATATATGGACCCATAGACTTTAATATGATATCAGAGCTTAATATCCAAACGGGTTAGATCCTGTAATTCATATTCGAGCCCCCGTTGTTGTTGTTGGACTGATGATGATTCCAGTCCGGATCAAAACTGAAAAAGAGATATCAGCCGGTCCATTTGTGAGCAAGTGTCAATCGGCTTGTTGATGTTAGGCCATGAGCTAAAGTCTGGTTGCACTTGAGGGGGGGTGTTGGGAAAAATATCTCATATCGAATAATGATAAAATAAATAAAAAATTTATAAGTAAGTGGGTATTGGACTTAGTACAAACCAATTGGTTTTGTGTAAGTGAGTTCCAACACTTGTTCATTTATAAGTCCATTTATGTATGAACCCATGAACTTTAATAGTTATAATAGGGTTTGAATTTTAAAATTATCAAAATTCAATTCATTGGATTCATATTTTTTTATATATATAAATTAAAATTTGAGAAATTTTGTGGCAACTAGAATAAAGGTACTAATATATGTACATAGTTGTTTTTAATTTCCGGGATTTTATTGTTGTTACAAATCGAAAGTCGATGATGTTTGTTTTATCTATTTGGTGTAACTAACTTAAAATTACAACTCTTACAATTATAAGAGGATATTGATATAAAAATAATAATGCTTTATAGCGTTAATTAAGTTTGTCCATTAATTTTCAATAAAAAAATATGACAATCACAATGTGTAGATAAATTATACATATTGAAAATTTCTAAAGGTGAGAGCTATTAAATTCAAAATATATTTGAAATAAAATCAGTTCATGAGTTGTTTAGGGTGTACATGTATATAAATAGGGATGTTCGTAAATTGGATTAAGTCAAATTTTCTCTAACTTTACTTGACTCGACTTCTCAGCTTAAATCAAATATTTAGATGAAATTCAATTTTATTTTATTAGATTCATAAAAAAATTTGGTCAAATTAAATAGAGAAAATTTTTTATGAAAATAATTTCATTTATTTTGAAAAATTGATAAATTTAAACTGATTTAACCTAATTTTATAAATTTAAATTGAAATCTGACTACTCAAATCGAATCATGGAGTTTCCTAAATAGCCACATATATATATTTACACATATACGTTTTGCATTCGGAAATTAATCACAAGTTAGTACAATATAACAGTAACAATAGAAATTATCTCCATACATGGCACAAACCAAAATATATCTCTCTAACTAAAAAATTGTGTACAACAATTAATAACAATAGATATTAATGCATATTACTTAAAGTTGTTTGTATTGCAGCATTACATATATATATATATATAATCCTTCAAGATTAATCGTAAATGAGTAATTAACTAATTAACAGTATATATTTTTATAAAATTATTGGAAAACTACTAGTTAAATGTGGTTTATTTTTTTTATTGTATATCATTAATAAATTGACGAACCTCAGTATATGATTATCGATCAAAATGAATTCTTGATCTTAATCATGATGAGTAACTACACATTCCAAATACGCAATATTCACCCTTTTGGCAATGGTTGTTGCACTTCCCACAATGTCTTTTGTCAAGAGAGAGATACACACACTCTCCTCTACAACAAGCTTGTGTGTGAAGGCACTTCTTCTTGCAAGCGCCACAGTTATTATTATCTACAGACAAGTCGATACACTTGTTGTTACAACAAGTGGAGTTTTGACCTTCCAAAAGGTAGCATCTTTCTTCGTCTTTGTGGCAATGATCAGCAGCTCTAGGGTTTTTCTCTTCGGCGAGGAAGCGAGACAATCTTTTCGAAGGCATTATTAGCTTCTTTTCTTCATGGATTGGCAATGTGGTTGAACCATCATTTTCAATATCAATATGCTTAAAAGGCGGTTTCTCTTCGACTTCCCCGATGCTTCTCATTGTGAGAGTGATGGATATCGCCATTGTGATGGCTATAAAGAAGATAATTTTCATAAGTTCCATTGTTATCTAGAGCTTAATTAGTTCAGAAATTCAGAGGGAGAGAAGATGTTAGGTCTTGGATGGTTAGGGGGGAGAGAGATTTGGGGGAAATGGGTGTGGAGGACTTAGGGTTTATAGTACTGAGACTAAAGGGAAGCGTTGACGCGGGAAAAGTGGTAAATACTTTATGAAATGTGCTCCGAAGAGTATGGTTTAATTATGGGGTTTAGTTCTTAATTAAGAAACTTCATTTATTAGGCCACTCTTTAGGTCCTTAACAACTCACATTTGGCCTGCCTTTACTTACAAAGACATTGCCGTCCCTAATATATATTTTCATAAAGGGATCATTGTCAATAATATAAATTTCTCCTTTTTTTTTTTTCTTTTTTGGTAATAAACCAAATCTGTATCCTATAAATATATAAGGATTGCTTGCTTATATAACTTCATGGTTGATTAAAATTTAGATCCTCTTTATATATGTATTGTTACAACAAAAATTTGAAAACAGTATGACCATCGAAATTTGAACTATAATTTTCTTTATCTTTTTTAATTATTAGTTTAATGGGTCAAAATATTTTTAGATCAGTTTAAACATTAATCAAAAGAAAAATCTTTCTTTGAGCAAATATAAAAACATACTCTATATTCAATATATATATTAAAAAAATTATGTAGTAAAATTTGGAATTATTTTCTAACTATGTATAAAGCAAATTCCTTTTCAGGGTTGGAGATATGAAGTGGTTCAGATGGACTTTAGTCACCCAGTAAAATAAAAAAAAAAAATATTTCATTAATTTATAAAAAAAATTTTATATGACTTCCCCAAACTCAAATTTTTATACAGAAATTTTTTTCAATTCACTTAAAATTAATTTTCTAATTTTATACCATTTTCGTTTAGTATCTTGTAATGTACTGCCAGATGATATTTACTTTACCATTTATAACAATAATAATAATTAAGCCTAGAAAATGAAAGGGCAAATACGTCATTCCAATATAGCTGACCATGAGATTTATCGCCATGCCATATGGGGAAGCAAAGTGATGATGGTGGGAATTTAAGAAATGTAGGCTCATATTTAGAACAAAAAACAGACCCCTCTACCTCTTGCTAAGCTACCTCATTTTGTATAATACAACACACACACACACACACACACGCACGCATATATATATATATAACTTGACCTCAAATAAAGGTATGGTCTCTGTATAATTCATCCCTCAAAATTTTATTGGTCAAACTAGTTATGCTTTTGCAAGTAAACTAGCATTGAAGAATTAATATCACAGGGTACATGTACATAAAATAGAAAAATCTTAAATTTATACAATTTCGAGTACTTAACAAATTTTTCATTAATTTGTTGATAAAAAAATTTAATTACAAGTGAGAACTGTCTCTGCAGTTTGAATTTTTCTATTTACGTCATTAATTTTTATTAGTTTAATGAGAGCTATTAATATAAAAACAATTACTTCTTATTGTGTAGTCCATGATATATATATATATATATATATTATACATTTGATCCACTCCTATAACTTTTTTAAAAACATAAAGAAATTATTTTTCTTCATTATAAATTTCTACTCTCAATTTGAATGGTATCTTTTTTATTAAGTTGACAACAATATAAACATTATATTTTTTTTTTTAAAAAAAAGGTATTGTATGACACTGTATGTTATTGAACCGTATTAACAAGACTGCATTATTATAATATTATTATTATTTTTGGTCAAATGGGAAGGCAAGGGCATTTTGGTACACTCCATAATTGTAATAAAATCCTATTCCAAGAATATGATTCTATTTTTTTCCTTGGTACACGCACGTGTATATATATATATATATATATATATATATATATATATATATACATACATTTTAATGTTTCAATGACTTCAATTTTTATTGATATGATATATATTTTTAAATATAATTATTAATCTAATTAATAAATTTTATTTAATTATTTAAAAAATAAACTTAACAAATGTTTAAGATTTTAAAATTTCATTTTACTTGAATTTCAATTCCTAAATATATCAAACAAGTCTCAACTGTTAAAATCATAATAATTAATAATTAAGACTCATAAAGCGTTCACAGATATCCCAAAATAAAATAAATCGTCTGATTTTGACACTTAATTAAGGTGTAATCCAGACATAAAACAGATAATACAATAACATGAGCTTGACACTTTAAGATCTTAATAATTCTATCTTAACTAAGTCTTCTGCATACCAATGAAAATAAAATATTCGTGTATCAATTAATTCTTAAAATTTAATGATTCAAATTTAATATATTTATATTATATTTTTAAATTAATTTAATTTTATTTTATATAAAAAAATATATTATTAAATTCATTACAACGAATATTATCATATTATAATTTTTACAAAATTTTTTTAAATATTAAAACCTCAACATAATAGAAGTTACTATATTTTTAACACAACAACCCTTCAACCCTAAAAAAAACACTAATACTCTTATTTACGCTAATATTGCTACCAGACTTGATTGTAGGATTGGCCACGGATCATAATTTATGAAAAAAAATTATAAGTTAGACCCGTCTGATTTTTAAAAAATTTAACATTTTTCTAACTCTGACTCAGTCCATAAACATGTCTACTTACTACGAGATATAAATAGATTCCATCATACGCTTTAACTGCAAGTTTAAAGCCAATTACGTTTAATTATTATAAGCATTAAAAAAAGGAGTTGGGTTTGTATTTGTATTCGGCCTTTCTATCTGATCCAGTTCAGTCTGACTAATGAGTTGGGCCGAACTAATTGGCCCGATCTTCACAGGTCAGATAGAGATCCAACCCAAAACGGCGCGTTCATGAACTGCTCTAACCGCCACGATCCTACCTGGATACAGCACCGAGAAAGGAGAACTGAGCTTAACTGATACTAGCATTGGTAATTCCCATGGAATTCAGGCCTCGAGATTACAATGCTGAACAGGAAGCTCACGAGCTTCCTCGATCAAGCGCCGATCACCATCCTCTTTCATCTCCATCTTCGTCACCATCTCCACTGAACCAGGTTCAATTAAGTCTCATCATAAAAATTAAATCAAAATTCATATTCATTCTGTGCTTAGATTCAAAGCTATTGCTTGGCCTAATCGAATTTGAATTTTCTTTTCAGTTTTAGGAAATTGCCCTAATTTTAAATTTAATCTACGAAAATTGAAGAATGATTGTTATATAGGACAGTTGCTATTAAACTAAAGCTAAGGCGTCCAAGCTTTATAATCTCAACTCGTAATTAGTGTTTAATTTGTTGGTTTTGGCTATGGTTAATCTTGATATAGGTTGTTGTTACAAATAGTGAAGATAATGATTTCTTTGATCCACTGAGAGGAGGGGATGCTAATACAGCGGGTTATAATGAGGATATGCCTGATGTTGAGAGTGCTTCTGCTGCTAATTCCTCTAGTAGAGGAGCTATTACTCAAATTCCATCAAAGGAGTGGACTTCTTTTAAGAGATTCTTAATGCAAAAGTTTCCAGTATCCAAAATGATTTCAGTTTCTTCAGTAAGCAATTTTATTTTTTCTGTTCTGAATTTGTATTTTAATCTAAATTAGTTTATGTATTCTTAATATTCTGTGTTGATATCGTAACTGAGAGTTTGAGTTTATTTTAATGGTTTTTAACAGATGCCTGATGTAATAGTGAAAAGTAGCAAAGGTATGGTGTACTTTGTTTTTTTTTTTTTTTAATTTGTTTTTAGTTAATTCTAATTATCTTAGTGGAAGGAATTGCATTGCTTGGTTTGTTTCTGGCAACTTTAATTCCCTCTATACAAATCGAAATGTTTCTACTAAGTGAAAAAGAATTACTGAGATGCATTGTCACATTTTTGAATTACTGAGATTTAACCCTACTTCTTTACTTTCCCTTACATTGCAATAATTGCAATGCATGCATCTGTTTTTGAGTTTTACTTGGCTTGAAACCCTTTTCCGTCTTCTTGTTAAGCCTAGATCAAGTTTCATCTATTGGAATTATGTTCAGCAAAAATCATTCATTGAGAAATGTCCTCTTGTTAATACCCTTAACGCCCACTGTAGAACTTCTCTTTGAACCATGTATATGCTTTCTCTAAATCTAGTAAAGTCACTCAAAGCTTCTTTTCCTTTTCTTTTCTTTTTGTTAAACTCGAATTTAAAAGTACCCTCTATAGTTGATCTCCTAGGCATAAACCAAATCGATCCTCTAAACCTTACTGTGCTTGATCAGTCACTCCTGAAGTTATGTTGTAACTCATAAGCTTAATGTCCCCACATTTTGCACCTTTAAAACTTTTCATGCTTGAATAGTTTGCTATAGCATTTTCGTAATGTATCAAATGGAATACTCTCATTTGCAGCATTTGACAAGTCTTCGAAAAGTACATATATAGAGGAATTAAATGATTCACAAAAAATTCCTGAAGATGGTGCCAAAGTTATCACTCAGCAGGAGTATGTCTCACGATTACATGAGCTCAAAGATGAAATTATGCGTGCTTGGCATGCTGAAGATCGCACAACAGCTTTGAAGTTGTCTATAAAGGTGAATCAGCTGGTTTTATGCTTGTTGGTTGATTTTTTTAATTATGTTTCTGTATTGATTTATATCCAATTAGTGTTTTAAAATTGTAATGAAAAAAAAAAGAAGTAAAATTTCTGTGCCATTCACTAGGTTTTCTTTTGGTTGGCTCAGAACAACAATTGCATTGATCTGTGATTTGAAAATATTCAATAGTTTGTGAAGCTAATTTAGCCACACATAATGCATGAACAGACATAACTTAAAGTTCAAATATAGCTTGCATACAGACTTTCATACTGATTTTTGACATGGAGTGAAGTCAATATTACATATGCATTTTTGTAATAGAACTTACAGTGTGAGATTGTGTTTATGGTTGCTACTCAGTGCCCATTGGTTTGGCTTTGAGAAGCCAGCAGTGAGCGGTCAAGTATTAATCACTTAAAAAAAGTTTTTGGTAAAGAAAACATAAAAGCTAGCAATTGAATTTTCAACCGCCAGCTTTTGGAATTATAACTAAATGCTAGATTTTGAACCAAAAGCTAAAAATTCTTGCTTTTGGCCTTAAACGCTGGCTTTGATAAAAAATTCTAAAATTATTACAAAAATGCTTTCTAATAATTAAAAATATAGATTTTTTATTTGGATTTCTAATACATTTGTATTTATATAGCCAATCACAAAGTAACTCAAAATAAGCAAAGAATAAAAAATATGTAATATATTTTTATCAATGTATATTTTTATGTGTAATACTAAAGATATTAATTATATATAATCGGTTAAATTCATATAATAGATAAGAATATTTATTTTCTTATTTGTCATTTTATAATTATGCCGCAATTTCAACCACCGAGTTACCAAAAACTTTGCAATTAAGTTCATGGCTGGTTTTAAATTGCTAATAACAGGTGGCCACTAACTTCTGACAGCTGATAACTAACTGTTGACTGTTCATAGTCGATCACAAATGCTAAACCAAACCAGCCTCTAGTGATCACAAGATTGGCTTGTTCTTATAATTTTTAGTCTAGGAGAGTATCGTGACCCTGGCCTCTCTCTCTCTCTCTCCCAGTTGATCTTGATTTAGATATTACATTTTTCTGCTCTGCAGGTTGCTAAGCTTCTGATGGATACTTCAGTTCTACAGTTTTATCCTACATTATTTGTTCTTGTGACGGATATAATGGACATGCTTGGAGATATGGTATGGAAACGCATCAAGCAGAAAGCTGAATTTGCCGAAGATGGAAGTTTCCTCAGTGCATTACCAGGTCTATATAATTTTTAGTTAGTGTTTGTGTCTCTGACTGTTCTTCTGTTTCTGCCAGATTCACCTTTTCACATTAGTAGAGATGCAAGAGGATTAAATCCTTGTAAAGGATTAAATGTATCAAACTCTGTGGATAAATTAGTGGTTGTTCCATTTGTAATTTTCTCACGAAACTTGATTTATTGACCATTAGAGCTCTTGTGTTTAGATAATTAATGCATGTCAATTTGTTATTCTCATATCAAGTAACAAGATTTCTTTGGATGTGTAAGGCACATTTACTAATTGCTATTTTTCTGTTAGTTGATGTGTCCTGTGCATCTATTTGTTATTGCACATAGGCATGGTCACAAAAATGTGTTTATGTCTTTTAGCACTCCCTAAAATAAGATCCAATTGAGTGGCATTGTTATGTAGTAGTTATGTACAAAAGTTATCACTGCATCTGATAATTTGTCATGAAATTTTTAGATCTACTAATTTAACCCCTCTTAAATCTGGGATTTAGAATATTTTCGGTCATTGTTTTGAAGAAACTAGATAGTTTTTCCTGAAACTTTTGTTGGAATTATTTGGCAGATAATTTTAAAGCAAGTGATATTTGCTCTGATGCTATGGAAACTTGCAATAACTGGTTTTGCAAAGTCGGTTCAATCCGAGAGCTTCTTCCACGCATGTGATTTCCTTATCTTTTAAATTCTTCACTTTCCTTTTCCCTCTACTTGTATTCTGTGATGCTAGTCGGTTGAATTTTTTTTTTTTTTTTCATTTGTTCATTGATGAATGAGCTGTAGGCCTTTATTTCTTATTTTTCATTTTCGCCTAGTGCAACGTATACAAATGTCACATGTCTATTTCAATTCACGGAAGGTGGTATCTTGAAAAGAAGGTTATTTCCTTTCTATAATAAAAATTACTTGTATAAGAAGAAAACTTTATCGGAGTATGAAATTAAGTGCAAGGAGGTGGCTTCCTCTTGAGAGAGAAATTGAAAAGCTAATGAAAGCCACCAATACAGCAAATTCTCCAAATAAATAAAAAAATAAAATAAAGAAAAAACAACATCTCTCTGACTCTCCTACATGTTTTATGAGGTAAAACCTCTAAAACTATAGATGCATAACACTATGCAGAAGCAGGAAAAAAAATACCCTATCTCAAAGTATGTCAGGATAAATCTGGATACTTAGGGATTCTAGTGTTTCTCTTAATCCATATGTACAAAGAAACACTTAGGGAGTCTCGTGTTTCTCTTAATCCATATGTACAAAGAAACACTTAGGGAGTCTAGTGTTTCTCTTAATCCATATGTACAAAGAAACACTTAGGGATTCTAGTGTTTCTCTTAATCCATATGTACTAAGAAACACTTAGGGATTCTAGTGTTTCTCTTAATCCATATGTACAGAATGCCTGCCAGTGTAGCACATTGCCAAAGAATATTTCAGTATTTCTTTCAAGCTGTATTCTCTCTCTCTTTTCTATAAATTTCCTTTTTCTATAAAAAGAAAAGCTGAAGTAAATGTGCATTTTTCAGAGATCATATAGTCCTTATGGCAGGCTTTAGTTATGTTACTTGAATGTTAAACAAATGTTCAAATGTTTTCTAATGTTTGATTTGGCAGAATTTACATTTCACATCTTTATCAGTAGTCTTGATACACTTGAATATTTAATTTCTTAAGGAATGAACACACAAATTTTTGCCGTTCTGTGATCTCAAGCATTTCTTGCACCTGCTTCATGTTCATAGTACAAGGGAAGCCCAGTAGTAATTTAGTAAATCACTTGCTAGACTGGGGCTTTACGGCTTATCTTTATTCTGTTCAACTTATATTCCAAGTTCCTATAATAGTTCATCCCCCAATTGGTTTGACTAGTTTTCCTTTTGTGTTCATCCATCATTTTGTTTAAAGCATGGACATGTGAACCTCTCTGCATGGTGGGTTTAGGAATTTTGCTGGTTCTTTACTGATATTTTATTTCAGATATTTGGAGTTGGCAATATTGCCTTGCTGGCGTTTTCTGCTTGACCATCCTGTTGATAATATCCAGCGCCTGGTTATGATGATAAGAGGGATAGCAGATCCATTGGCATCTACCTATTGCCGTCTTTATATGGTCCACTGTGTGCGGAAGTTGGCTGTATCTGATAAGGGTACATATCACTGCATCTTTTCATAAATGATAAGTAGCCTTCATGCTCGATTAATAAATGGATGGTTAATGCTGCCAGCTCACAAGTAGCCACATTTATGGTTTAATGGAGTGTGTTTTGGTTTTGGCATAATCATGAATTTTAGATTGGGGGGGGGGGGGGGGGGGGGGTGGAGAAGGAGTTGTTTTTTTGTGGGTTGGGAAAAAAAAAAAATTTAAAAAAAAAAACCAAAAAGTAAAAAAAACAAAAAAAACACAAAACAAAAAATTAAAATAGGGA